>OY288282.1:65251644-65534000 GCA_958450335.1 Hibiscus tridactylites
TGCTATATTTATTTCATACGTTTTTGTTGACTTATTCGTATTGTTACTTACAATGTTTATTTATTTTTGATATATATGTGGTCATGTGTTACACTAAGTTGCATCCTAATTTTTAAATTGCAATGCGAGCGTCTTTTTATTCGGGAACGAACGAGGCCAGTACCAGTCGTAGTGGTGGTGGTTCGGACGTTCCTTCTCGAATATTAAGACCTTTAAAATTTACTCGCTCGTATAACCAAATTTCGATACGATTCGTCACTTCAATTCGCAAAATTTAATATTAATTAAGCGGTAATGTTTTTGGTACCGATTTTCGGGCACGACGGGGGTGCTCATCCTTCCCCGCGTGTAACCGACTCCCGAACCCATATTCAAAAGAAAAATCTCTGGTTTTGTTTCGGTGTCCGGTCTACCATTTTTAAATGGCCGGTGTCGACTCCTCCTTTTTTTACAAATTCGATTAAATTTTTCAAAAACCAATTTAAAACTCGGTCCGTCCGTGCGACACCCAAGGCACTTTTGTATTTTCCGAAATTTTTTAGTCGCAACAGATAGTCTAAATAATAAAAATGTGTTTAGTAAGTCGAAAACTAGTGATTAATAATAATAATATTATTATTTATTTTATATGATCTAAATTCGTGTAACATACTTTACAAATGCACGTAAATTTATTTATATTCAACTTTATCAACGTCCATTTCACTCTAATCTTGTCGGTCGGGTCCACACAAACCAGCCCACTCTCCATCTTTTGGTGTTTTACGTCAAAGATCTTCCTTGGCTAAATATTTACAAAGGAAATTTGCTATAGTGTTACTCGCTCCTAATTATTAAAATTATTGTTTTTAGAAGATAAATTTTTACTTTTTATTATAATTATTTTAAATATTTAAAATTTTAAAAAAATATATCCAAAATTATTCAGTTGAATGTTTTTAAATATAGTAAAATAAAAATAACTAAAAATTTAAAAGTAATATTTTATTAAAAAGGAGGAAAGATATATTTATGTCGTCTCATTAAGTTCGGTTAAAAAAAATTATAATCTTTCTTCTTGAAAATTTTAATTTTGTTTTTTTCTCTTCTGATATTGCCAACAACGATAGTTCTTGTGTCAACTGTCGATGTCTTATTACCTTGTTGATTCTCAGTTTGATCTTGCTTCTCACTTTTTCTTTTATTCATTTATCTTCTTTTATTCCCTTCTCATGATATTGCCAACAACGATAATTCTTGTGTCAACTGTCGATGTCTTATTACCTTGTTGTTTCTCAATTTGATCTTGCTTCTCATTTTTTCTTTTATTTTTTTTTTTTTATTTTCTCATGAGTATAGAACACACAATCTAAGAGAATAAAAATGATAAGCTTGGTCATATGACCAAACATACTTGCTCATGTTGTACTCACATTTTTATATAAAAATAGTTGTAAAACCCGACTTAATATATAGTCATGAGTGGAGTGGTAAAGGATGTATTCAAATCTTAAATAGTTTTTAATTGTTTTATTTAGCAAATTTATATAAAAGTATGGGAGGAAAAAAAATACTCTTATAATAATATCAATTATCATCAAATAATAAGAACATTTTAATTATTTTACAATCATGGGTAGAGCAATTTTTTTTAATTTATTCTTTAATGTAATTTACATATAAATATTAAAAAAAAAATTGATACCCATTTGAATATTACCCTCTACATATTTTCTTAGCTTTGACTCCGTTTGCAATTGAAATTGAGATCCGATCAATCAATACGACAGTTCAATCAAATATATTATATATAATATAGATAAATATATTATATACAATCAATTGAACATTTTTGTTTCTAAATAAAAGAGGGGGAGAGAAAGAAAGAAAAAACATAGGGGCAGATAAAAGGAAGGAGGACCCTTCTGCTCCCCGCCTTATTTCAATCATAACATTCGAATCAGTGTGATGTTATCTCATCATTTTCTTCTTTTACTTTTACCTTTACTTGGGTTAATTTTGCACTATCTCCTCTTCCTTTCATTTATTTTGTACATATAATTTTGTCCACCAACATTTCCTTGAGCATGACCTTTTTTTTTTTAATTTGGATAAACCCCTGTTAAATAATATATTTAAATTAATTAAAAATTGTCAATATTATTATTTTTTCAATACAACCGTATAAATACATGGAATATTAATTAAAGTAATGTAATCGATTCAATCTCTAAATAATTCGTTATCTCAAAACTGATCGAGACACGGAGAGTGATGTAATCTACTACACTACACATAGCATTGGTTTTAAAAAGTAATTTTTAAAAGTACTGTTATAAAGAGATTTTGAAAAGAAATTTTAAAAAGTTTCTTGTAAGATTTTAGTGTTTATCATTGCTGTCAAAAGTGCTTTTAAGAAGATAAATGATCATTTTGGACATGATATTGTTAGTTATATATATTTGTATGTATAGATATATAAAAATAATATTCAAATTTTCTAATGCTATAATATATGAAATATATCAACTTAAATTATTAAAAATATTTTTACTAATAAATATATTTTTTTAATAATTATACGTATTCTATGAAAATATAACAAAATTGACATATTTTATTTTAAAAACTTGACATAAATAAATATATATCATTTAAAATTTAAAAAATAATTATTAATTATATTACTATATTTTCGTAAAGAATTATAAATTTATAAATTATAAATAAACACAATAGCAAATGAGGGTTAAAATTGTAATTTGCCTCTCAAAATTACTTTTACAACCGCAAAAGTTAAAAATTTTAGCTTTTGCGTTTTGGTTGAAAATCACTTTTCAAAAATAATTTTTTCTCCAAAAACTAACTGTTTAGCACCGCTTTTGGCCTCAAACCAGCTTTTGAAACCAAAAGCTGATTTGAAAAGTAATCCTAAACAAACCCATAAGTTGTTGCGGTCACCCAAAAGAGCAGGTGAAAGGTAGAATGGTTGGGATCGGGACCCAAAAACGACCAAAATACCATTCTTTTTCCCATTACTTCTTGTTTTAGCATAACAAAGCATGTTTAGTACCATTAATTTTATATAAATAATATATATATAATCAATTGTTAACATTTCCCGGTATGAATTTGATTTCGCCAAGGTTGAGGCAGCTCCAGTGAACACACACTCTCTCACTCTATCTAATCATAAATAAATAAATAAACATTTATTGAACTCAAATTGAAGAGAATATTCAATTTACCCAATGCGACAAATATGCTTTTTGGGGTTTTTACATTTTACCTTACTTCAATGCAGTCATATTATAATTATAACAGTAACTTTTCTGGATTTATAAAATTCCCACTATCACTCCTGCATTCTAAAATTACACTTCATGTGCTATTTTTCCTAAATTCAAAAAAAAAAATGTAGCGTTAATAATAGGGTCATTGGACTCTCAAACTACATCGTGTTTATCGTGATGGTAATAGGGTGGCAGATTCTTTAGCAAAATTTGCACGATTTGATAGTTTAAAGTCCCTCTATTTTTTTTGATCCGCCGTCTGCTGTGATTCCCTTGGCGCACGAGGACGTTCTATTTTAGTTGTTCGGTATTTTTGTAGGGTGGAAATAATGCATGTAATGTTTTGACGGGTTATCTCGTGTCTTGTCTCTGTACTTATTATTACGTGTATTATTTTTTTCCAACCAGGAATATGAAATTTTTAATGATGCACATAGTAATAATTTATTTTTCTTATAAAAAATGATAAATTAAAAAATAAATATACATAAAAATCTAAAAAAAATCACGTTATTAGTTGCTATCCCGGTAAATTAAACATTCTGCTCATTTTACCCAGGCGACCAATGTATCTACAAAACTTGAATTTAACAGAATAAAATTACAGTATCCTATTTGTTCTTAAAAAAATGGAATTTGGTCCAAAAACCAACAAAGTTTGTACAATCCAAGCACGTGATCTGTGATTCAGTCCAGTCGCCGATTTTTAAAGGGTGACATTACGGTATAATTTAGTATTTATTTATTTTTGTGTATTTGAATTTAATTTTTTATTTATAATAAATGATTCATCTGAATAATAAGATTAAATTTAATCAAAATAAAAACTGAATATTAAATTACACCATAAAATCATGGTCATATACCATAACTATATATTTACTCATTTTTTAAACAGTCAATCCCTCTAAAAAGAATCCAAATTTCATATTTTTTTATATAAAATTTTAATTTTTTTCACTGTTTTAAAAGTGGAGAAACAAAACAGTGTGATTTTAAGGTGTCTGCATCTGAAAGTGTGTCGACTTTGGCCTTTGCTCGTTTGGTTCTTTCCTTGTTTCATTGATCTTTTATGCTTTGTGTTTCTTTAAAAGTGAATTTAAAAAAGGTGAAAGCAAAAAGATTGCTTAAAGATAATGGTTGTTTTTTTGGAATAAAAAAGATTGTTTTTTGGAATCAAACTCCAGCATTCTCAGATCGCTAGGATCTCAGAATTTCAGGAAAAAAAGGGGAACTGGTTGCTTGTTTCTCGAGAAAATTCTCTCTTCATTTTACTACTTTACTTGCCTCTTGATTCGTATTCTCTCCCTCTGGGGTTCACTCATTCGTATGAAACTAGTCATTTTAGGATCTGGGTGTTGATCAAAAACAAGTTTTGATTTTTGTTTTTTTGAGGCGAAAAAGGTTTAAAATAAAGGAATTGCCTTTAAAAGTAATGGTGGTTTAAGTCTTGTGGTTCTGATAGGGACACCTTTTGCTTGAACAAGGATAGAATAAAGACTTTAGCTTCATGTGAAGGAAGGCAGGTCAATGTTCTGCTAACCAGTGGGCATTGGTTTTTTCAGAGACAGTATAGTTTGAATGAACTGAGAAACTGCAAGAGTTTAAACATTATGGAAATAAAGAGTTTGGTGCTGTTTACACTGGGGTTACTGATTTTGGCATTGGTTGGGGTTTCCTCTGCAACTCTTTCTCCTACTGGTATAAACTATGAAGGTTAGTTTCTATCTGATAGTTTTTCTTCTTGTCGTTTACCTTCAAACTTGGAATTTGAGGCTCCATTTCTTTTTTCTTCTTTTTTCTTCATCTTGTTGTTTCTCAAGCAGTGTAGTGGAATTCATTAACCAGTTCCTTTTAGTGTTTCTTGAAATGATTCATGGGTTTCTTTTAGTGAACATTTTCTGTTCAATGGTTTTGCCATAATATTGCTTGACAAGGAAAGATGTTTAACTCTCATATTTCCCCGTTCACTTATGATGAATTTCTTGAGCAGTGGTTGCTTTAATGGCCATTAAATTGAATCTACATGATCCGTATAATGTTCTCGAAAATTGGGATTCGAATTCGGTTGATCCTTGTAGTTGGAGGATGGTTACTTGCACTTCAGATGGATATGTTTCTGCCTTGTAAGTTTTCATAGTAACTTGAAAATAGACTGAGAAGTTTGGTGCTTGTTAGTGATGTAAGCTCCTCTTTTTTTAATCACTCAAACAGGGGACTTCCTAGTCAGAGCTTATCCGGGACCTTATCGACATCTATAGGGAACCTTAGCAACTTGCAATCGGTGTAAGTTATTGCCTCTTTGGTAAACTACGATTGCATATAATTTAACTAACTTTTATCCGTGTAATTTTGTTGGATTTTCCTCATTTTGCTACCCGAAGTTCACGAAACGTTCATTGCAGTTGTTATATATGTATTTGTTTTGCTTGTAGGTTGCTTCAAAATAATGCTATTTCGGGTCCCATTCCAGCTACCATTGGAAAGTTAGAGAAGCTCCTAACTCTTGATCTCTCCAACAATACTTTCAGTGGTGAAGTACCCGCCTCCTTGGGAGACCTTAAAAGCTTGAACTACTTGTAAGCTTCGAAATTTTTACTTGATTTGCATCTCGAAGCTCCTGTCGGGGTTTCTCTCTAGTGATACTATTTCTTATACTTATGCTCGTTGGTCATAATCAGGCGGTTAAACAACAATAGCCTTACCGGAGCCTGCCCGGATTCTTTGTCAAAAATCAGAGGTCTCACTCTTGTGTATGTACCTCAACTTGTGTACTTTGTGTTTTGATTTCTTGGAATGGCTGCTTGAATAACCTTAAAAAACTATTATTTCGTATGTATTTCACTCATCGGTTGTATTTGAAACCTGTAACAGGGACCTATCATACAATAATCTGAGTGGTTCCCTGCCAAAAATATCAGCAAGGACTTTCAAGTGAGCTATTTTCCCTTGGTTCCTAATGCTTATAATGCATGTTATTATGGTGTATTAGTTATGTTTCCATTTTTAATTTCAGAGTTGTTGGCAACCCTTTAATTTGTGGACCTAAAGCAAGCAACAATTGTTCCGCTTTCTTTCCCGAGCCTCTTTCTCTCCCACCAGATGGTCTAAAAGGTGACATAATCGCATTGTAGACACTGTTACTTCTTAAAATATTCTTACAGTTACTCTTTTCCACGTTATAGTTGATTACATGTTTTGTATTTATGGATTTTTTTTTATTTCTTAGCTCAATCAGATTCCGGATCTAAGGGCCGTCATGTAGCTGTTGCTTTTGGCGCTAGCTTTGGTTCGGCATTTCTCATCGTACTGTTTATGGGGTTACTTGTTTGGTGGCGATATAGACAAAACCAGCAGATTTTCTTTGACCTTAATGGTTAGCTCCTTAAACTTTCCTAATCTTCTTATTTGTTATAAATTTTCCATTCTAGTCTGCAATGCTGTACTCTCATATAAATATCGGAAATTTTGGCACTTACAATGTTATTATCAACATTCATCATTATCAAGGGGCCGCAATTCACATGCATATGTTGCTGCCATGAAATTGTTTGTTCCGCCACGGTACAATTAATGCCATCAGTTTTTACAAGCTCTGCTTGCTGAGGCACAAGAGTTTCTCGGCATGTTTCATTGTCTTCCATCAAAATTCCTATATATTGCCCATGCTTTCACGTTTCTCCGAAACCTCCCAAAAACCATAAATTATGCAGTCAGTATCTTTGTAATTATTTACAATGAAACATGTTTTTATATAATATTATATGGTTTTCAGTGTTCGTTAAGCCGTACAAATCCTTGTAATTACTTTTATTTCAAGGTTTTGATGTACATCGTGTCCTACTTGTGTTATTTTCAGATATATCTTTAATTAAAGCTTCATGAGTTTCATCATTTAAAATTTCATAAATGTACATGTTAAGATTCAACAAAGATGATTTTTGAAAGTTATATTGTTACAACTCTTCGTTTTTCTTAAAGTAGCCATTTGCAGCACTTGTATCTGACACATTCTTAGACCTGAATATGAGACGTGACCCTAAAAATATGGAAAAATCATGTGTCGGATACATGCCCGTATCCGACTCTCACATCCACGTTCGATTTATATAGTTAAAAGAGGTAGACATGAACTTTAGAACATATTTGCACTTCTGTCTTGCAGCTCGATTAATGCATAGTGAATAATGTTTTCCTTCGATTTCTTTCTATGTGATCCTCTAATTATGAGCCCTTTCATGTTGAATGACAGAACAATATGTCCTGGAAGTATGCTTGGGCCATTTGAAAAGGTATACATTTAATGAACTTAGAGCTGCTACGGACCATTTCAACTCAAAAAATATTCTCGGGAGAGGTGGATTCGGGATAGTGTACAAGGGATTGATGAACGACGGGACTTTGGTGGCTATTAAAAGGCTGAAGGACTGCAATATAATTGGTGGTGAAATCCAATTTCAGACGGAAGTAGAGACGATAGGATTAGCTGTCCATCGCAATCTTCTCAGGCTTTCCGGATTCTGCACGACTGAGAATGAAAGGCTCCTGGTTTACCGCTATATGCCAAATGGAAGTGTAGCCTCTAGACTAAGAGGTTAGTATTACCAAAGTCCTATTGTTACATTCCTCTTTTTATTAGGATCTTCTTACAACCTAGTACATCGAAAGCTATGGCTGGCAGCATCATGCCATCACTATCACCATGTTCGAGTCATAATAACAGCCACAGGGCATGTATAGAACCCATATGGTGGTGGTGCTTCATGAAAAATGACATTTCCATCATTAAGCAGCATATAGATTCGGGCGATACGTAGGTCATCTTCATTTAATTGGATGCAAGAATGCTTTTTTTCATTTTTTCCAGATTACATCCACATACCGATACCATGTCTGAATATGTTATGGACATAAGTGTTAGATATGGCTACTCGAGGAAAATGAATAGTCAAAGTAACATAGATCACTATTTTAGTTGATAGTTGGACAATCAAAGTATCACCATAATTAGTTTCCATAACTAAATACCATGATCATCATCCTATGGATAAACTTTGATCTGAGGAACTCGAATTTAATAACCAACCGGTGCTGCAAATCATCTTTCCGGTACATGTCAACAGTTTGAATCATATAAGTTGTTCTTTTAGCATTTATTGTTTTCGGAAATTAAATTATCTGAATTACTATTTGACGTGAGATATCTTGCTAGAATTTGGCACCTATGCAATTATCAACTTCTTTTTCCATATTCAATTTTCCTATTAGAGAACATTCATGGTCAGCCGGTTTTAGACTGGACAAGGCGGAAGAGGATAGCCTTAGGTACAGCTCGGGGGCTTGTATATTTGCACGAACAGTGTGACCCGAAAATCATTCATCGTGATGTTAAAGCTGCCAATATTTTGTTGGACGAAGATTTTGAGGCCGTTGTCGGAGATTTCGGGTTGGCAAAGCTTTTAGACCACCGAGATTCTCATGTAACCACCGCAGTTCGTGGTACTGTTGGTCACATAGCTCCAGAGTATTTATCAACGGGTCAGTCATCAGAGAAGACGGATGTATTCGGGTTTGGAATCCTGCTCCTTGAGCTAATCACGGGTCAGAAGGCCTTGGATTTCGGACGAGCTGCAAATCAGAAGGGTGTAATGCTCGATTGGGTACTCTCTCTCTCTCCCTACATCTTTGTAGAGTGCTGCTAATAGTGGAATACATGCAATTAAAGCATAAATCGGGGTTGATTGCCATTTAAGAATTGTTGCATACTGCATCTGTAGCACAGATGATTCGTAGCAGCAAAAATGATATTGCCATAGTTTCCCTTTATTGTTCGTGATACGTATATTCCGTTCCATGAAAAGGTGATCGTTAACTCGATCTTCAGAAGAGTTTCAATCTGTGCAACCTTTTCTTCTTTCGATGAAATGTTCGTATAATTTTCCAACCTCTCTTGCAGGTAAAGAAGCTGCATCAGGAAGGTAGACTGAGCCTGCTGGTGGATAAAGACCTAAAGGGAAATTTTGACAGGATTGAGTTAGAAGAAATGGTTCAAGTTGCCCTATTATGCACTCAATTCAATCCCTTACACCGTCCGAGGATGTCCGAAGTATTAAGGATGCTAGAAGGTGATGATTTAGCCGAGAAATGGGAAGCCTTGCAAATGGTAAAGACTCCAAAGTTCCACTCATGTGATAGCCCTCCACAACGATACTCGGATTTCATAGAAGAATCGTCCCTCGTGCTTGAGGCCATTGAGCTTTCTGGTCCTAGGTGACACAATGTTTGCCCTGAAATCGTTGATCGCTACTCAATTCCCGAGCTTGGAAATGTGAAAAATATGCGACTGCTGTCGATAGTCGTTGAATGCCTGTTTTCATCTGTAAAAAGAGAAGGGAGAAAACGAGAAAATCATGTATAAGTTTGTTGTCCTTTGCTAGAGAAAAAAGAGTCGAGTTTGATTGAGCCTTTGTCATGAAATTTTGATAAAATATGTTACAAATATATGTGTGGTATGTATAGTGTTGAAATGATCAGTTGAATCGAGAATCTAAGGTGTTTCTTCTTTGGTTTTTGTGAATCATTTAATTGAAATTTAAAGGAAAAAAAACAATTGCTTCGTTTCGGAAATCATATTGAAATTTCAAAAAATGATTTATAGTTTTAATTTTTTTAATAGATTTAGAATTTAAAATTAAATTAAAATACAATATGAGATCAAATTTTTTTATTAAGTTGAGAGGTATTTACTTTTTCAAAGAGAAACGTCACGGCGTTGGTGGACAATATAAGATGGTTAAAGGGTCAAATTTACCTCTGTAGTAATCCGAAATCAGCAATGTTGTCCCTATTTTTTTTCCCGTAATTTTGCCCTCAAAGTCAGTCAATTGTAGCAATGTTGCCCTTTGACCCATTTTGACCGTTAAATGCTGATGTGGCAGTTAACGGTGCTGACGGGGCAATTTTACCCTCGAAGTCATTCATGCAATTTTGCCCTCGAAGTCATTAATTGCAGCACTTTTACCCTTGGTTTATTTAGTTTTTGAATAAAATTGGATAAATAATTTGGTTTTTTCGAGTTGAACTTTAACAAACAGAATATATGAAAAATCGATTAACAAATTGATGTAAATATACTTTGAGTCCCTAGTAATTTAAAAATAAGCAAAATGAGAACTCTCACAAAAAATCAAAATATTATTCAATTTTTTTTAAAAATCTATAAACTTAATAAAAATAAATACGATATTCAAAAAAATTATTGAAAATAAACCAACGAGAAGCGTGTTAATTGAACGGTGAACACAAATTATTCTATTCGAACGACGTTCGATTGACACACTTACCGACGATGGGTTGTTAGGAAAAAATGTACGATGATCTCAGAAAACGACATTAGTGGTGTTTGGCGAAAACGGCATGGGAGATAAGGGCATGGGAAATAAATACAAAGATATCAAGAAGATAAAGCAGAATTCAACCTGAGCCACATGATTCGAGTTCACCGTTCAATAACACGCTTCTCGTAGGTGTATATCTGTACTATTTATTAACATTTAATTGAATAGTCACGTTAGTTCATATTTTTTTTGAAGTAATTTAACTCTCAACATTTTATTTTGGGTGTTAATGACTCCTCTGTGAATGAAAATTAGTAGTCAACTAACAGTAAATTGCTTGAAATGACGCGATAAACCTACATGACAGTGCACACTGACATGACAATGTCATATAAACAAATGTGTTGGCTTGAAAGAATGTCACACCAATCAAAAAATAATTTTATGAGATAATTTTTTGGGTAAACTATATGAAATGCCACTAAACTTTAACCTTTGTATCAAACATACCACTTAACTATAAAATGATACTATTGTACCATTGAACATTGTTTTTTTTGCTATTAATATACCACTCAACTTTATTTTTTGTTCAATCCAAGTACTCGACCGTTAAACTGTAACGTTCAAATCTAAAACTGCGTCGTTTTGGTATAGTTGCTTTGATTCCTAAAATAGGCCAAAACGACATCGTTTTGCTAGTAATTTTTTTTTAAAAAAACACTACATTTGAAGAGGATTGAATCAGGAATGTAACACCCCCTACATGTATCGGTCTTCAAATACAAACAGAGGATGTCAAAACATTTTAAAGTATTCTTTTAGCAAACCTAAAATCATTACAAGTATTATGCCTAAGTTACTATACATATTAATTATAGGTTATTAAAAATCTAAACCAAGAACATATCATAGCCACTTTAGTAGATTAGCTATACTTTATCTAGTCTAGTATCACATACAACAAAATGCATAAGGGGTCATTTACCAACATTTCATTTTTTTAACTATTATACATGCCACTAATTTTATCAACAAAAAGGTAAGATATCATTATTGTTTATACTCCTTGTATACTTTCTCAAAATGATGCAAATTTTTTTGTGCTTACTCTAACGCTTGTTTACCTACGTGTGCACAACAACAAATATGCGCTAAGTACGAACTTAGTGAGGCATAAACATTATCAATAAATATTGATAAAATATAATGACAACTATTATATGGATAAGTGCCCAAATATTATCTTATCAAGAATCAAATAACATTTTCTTTTCGATTAAGCTTTCAATACTATTAACTTGACATATTCAATTCATTTACATTATAGCTCAAATTTAACATAGAAATTTGGTACACGAGTTGACGAACACGTAGCCTTACGAGTATAAAACTCGTGAACGACACAAAGTGTCTAAGAGTCAAATAATTTAAATTTCCAAGCATATAGCTCTAGCACCGTAGTGCTCCTATAACATCGAAGTGTTGAACATGCATCTACTAGACTCATGGTATACGTTTGTACCATTAAACTCTTAATCACATAATTTAAGCATAATAATAATATCATAAGACAATTTATTAAGTCAAGCTAACAACAAGCATATTAGGACAGTTCATACCCTAAATAAATAAATTCATACTTGAATAATTTAATCCATTAAATAGTAATATATTATTTATTTACATCATAAGCGTATGGGCGATTTTACCTTACTTTTCTTTTTTACTTTAGATAAATAAGCACTCATTTTTACTATTTTTCCAACCTTAAAGTAGCAATGTCACTTCAACTTGGGAACTTTCTTTTTTCCTTTGAATTTTTTTGTTCTTCTATTTGCTTGGAAACCCACGGCTAGTGATGGAGAAAGAACAATTTTTTTTTTTTTAGTTTATCCTTTATTCTTCAAGACATGTGGTATTTTAACACCCTTAATCATAAAACAAATATCTTTCAGTAGTCAATTGACTATTTTATCCTTTGATCTAAAGCTCCAAATCAAACCCACAAGGCAACATTCTTCATCCAATGGTCCAAATAAGTTGAGTTAGTAATTTATCATTTTACCCTTAAACTAACTCAATTCCCACTTTTACCCTTTAAATGTCTTAATTTTTCAATCTCATCCTACATAACTGATGGCTAAGTGTTAAGTGTGCAAAAGTCCTATATTTATACCATAGTTTAGCTCAATTATTGTTGTTCTTAAGTATAGTTAGGTTGTATTTATTAGGTAACATACACAAAATAACATATACTCTGCCTTATTTGATGAGTTTAATTGATTATATATATATATATATATATATATATATATATATATATATATATATATATATATATATATATATATATATATATGATACTGCTCAAGTGCATTTTCTCCCTATGCGTAGGTACCTGCCCAGGCAGATGCCGCCAAGGAAACAAAAAGGGCAGAAGAAGAGAAAGCTGGAAACTGAAAAATGAAGCTGTTTGGTCATCAGGAAAGCTAATCGAGGAGGAAAGAACCAGAATATAGAGTTGTGCCAACCCCTGCACACCAGTACATACCCCTCGAGGGAGTCAACTACTTGTCGCTGGGGCAGCACTTCAAGGAAGAATAGGAAAATGTAAAGTGGTACGCGATAGAAAGAGCTCATCAAGCCCGATTTTTAGAGACCACTTGCACGTGCATTGGAGCCCAACAGACAAAGAAAAGACGGGTCAAAGTCAAACGGGAATCTAGGAGGATTTAATGATCTTTTAATGAGTTGTAATCATATTCTAACTAGTATTCCTACCCTAAACTGACTTAGGCATAGGCTCCTCCCCTATATATATGTACTCGACCAAGAGGAGAAAACACTATTGAGATTAGAGAGAAACTCCTTCTTGTCGAAACCCTAGTGCCGTCCAACCCCACCTTGTTCTAAACCTTCCCTAGGGCTAAGGGTTGGTTGTGTAGTAGTTGTGAGAGTTTGCTTGTATTCGTTTATGATTTTAGTTTTGCAATAAAATTCAACGTTTGTTTACTCTTGGTTCTTCATTGTCGCAATCTTTATCGGGAGAGAAGAGGGCGGCAATCTATTTGTTCAATATCGGGAGAGTTGAACTCACGAAATGAGTAAACACAGTTTTATCCAACCACAGGGTAAAGCTACTTTGACTTAGGGATAAGTTAAGAAGTTCAGCGGCTAAAAGAGGATCCACAATTGGTTGGTGTTCGCCCTTAGATTCACGTCGGGAGGTATCATCCAAGACGTGTTCGCCAATAGTACTTCAAGCTTCAGGAGAAGAGAGAGTCATAGAAGGAAACCTTACCAATCCTTGAATCATCGCTTAACTGTCTAAGCAGTCACTTGCTCTCTGCCGAGGCGGGCGCTTGCCGAGGCATAGTCGTGGGCGGCTGTTGAAAGTTGTTAAGTTGATCTGCAAAACTGTGCCAAGACAATACATCCAATCTCCACACTACGAAACATCCAATACCGACCCATTCTTTCACTCTGATTTCTCAATTTACTTTATTTGCTCTACTCTTAGCTTTAATCAAAACCAACTTTTAATATCTGTGTTTTTATTTTACTTGTGCAGAAAAGTGAACTCCAAAAGGTTGTCACAATCCCCATGGAGACGATATCTTAAATACTATAACTTGGCACCGTGTATACTTGCATGCAATTTGCGCATCACTTTTGCACGCATCAAGTTTTTGGCGTCGTTGCTAGGGATTGGCGTACAACTTTTTGTTTTTATTTTTCTGCACTTTTTATTTTCTGTTTAACTCCCTAGTTTTCTTTGGTTTATGACCAGAGCCAATCAGAAATCACCCTTGCAAGAATACGATCCAGAGCCTGAACGTACTGCACCCAGACTAAGACAAGCAAACAAGGAAACCATGGTTGATCCAGTAGACAACCAGAACTTACCACCACCGCCCCCAGGCAACAATTCCACGGCGGGCAATGGCAGGCAACATCCTGCCACTTGAGCTTAAACCTGTCATGTTCAACATGTTAAATATGCTCAGACAATTTGGAGGATACACTACTAAAGATGCCCGCCAATACATGAAATCCTTCATGGACATCTGCAAGTCCTTCAAAATTCATGGAGTTCATCCTGACGTGCTACATCTAAGATTATTTCCCTATTCATTGAGGGATAAGGCAAAGACTTGGTTCAATAGCTTACCATCGGAATCTATCGAGTCTTGGACAGAATTATGCCGAGATTTCTTAGCTGGATTTTATCATTTCAATCTGACTAATAAATTGCGTACTGACATCACTACTTTTCAGCAGGCAGATGATGAACCAATGTACGAGGCATGAGAGAGATACTACGAGTTATTGAATAAATGCCCCTCCCACAGATTTCCAGAGTGGACACTAGTATCCATATTCTACAACGGTGTAAACACACCAACAAGGATGATGTTGAATTACTTGGCCAATGGTACATTGCTTGATAAGGAGCCCGCCGAAGCAATTCAAATTCTGAACAGGATGGCAAAAAACGACTATCAATTCTCTAATGCCCGCCGAGGCGGCATAAGAAGACATGCCAGAGCAAACGAGCTAGGAACATCAGATGCACTCGTAGCACAAGTTGTTCGGTTGACAAAGATGGTAGAAGCTATGCAAGGGTAAAACAGTACACAGCAAGTCAAAGCAATTGACGCCTTTTGCGACCAATGTGGGGGAGACCATAACTCATCTGAGTGCCAACAAGGGACAAAGACCAGCTGCTTTGTAAGAAACTTTAATAGAAACAACAACCCTACATCGAACACCTACAACCCTGGTTGGAAGAGGCACCTCAACTTTTCGTGGAATAACCCCAACAATGCTCTAAATCTAGCTAATTAGACGAATCAATCACAAGGATTCCAGTAGGCTATGCCGCGGCAGCAACCGCAGCACCCAGTGCTTTAGAGCAGACTTTAAATGCCTTTATGACTCAGACAGGTACCCATATGTCCAACATGGATTTATTTGTTAAAAAATTGAAGCCTTCATGGACAGGACCGATATGAGAATGCAGAATCATGAAGCAAGTTTAAAGTCATTGGAAACTCAAGTGGGACAATTTGCTCAAGTCTTGAACACCAGACCGATGGGAGGATTGCCCAGCGATACTGAAGTCGCGAGGAAACCCACGTATGAGCAGTGCAAGAGTATCAAATCAGTTGACTAGACAGAAGAAAGTAAGCCCGCTGCGGCAGACCTAGGACCATCTGTCTCGGCAGACCCTACTGATACTTTCGAGAAACGTGAGGTACATACACACCCACCTGTTCCACAGAAGCCAAAATACTAGAAGCAGGACCATTAGTTCAAAAAATTCCTAGATATTCTCAAGCAAGTGCATATCAACATACCCTGGTGGAAGCCATATAACAAATGCCTAACTATGCCAAATTTCTGAGAGACGTGGTTTCCAAGCGGAAAAGAATCCGGGAATTTGAAACAATCGCCATGACGAAACAGTGCATGACCATACTGCACAATAAAACACCGCCCAACCAGAAAGATCCAGGCAGTTTCCTCATTTCATGCGCTATTGGGAACTATTACGAGGGGAAAGCCCTATGCGACCTTGGGGCAAGCATCAATGTTATGCCCAAGTCGGTGTTTGAAAAACTGTAGATTGGAAAAGCTAGACCCACCACCATCATGCTCTAGTTAGCCGATCACTCTTACGTGCAATCGGAAGGAAAAATTGAAGACATCCTAGTAAGAGTGGACAATCTTATTTTTCCGGCTGATTTCCTAATTCTGGACTGTGAGGCAGACAATGAAGCACCCATCATCCTGGGAAGACCATTCCTAGCCACGAGCAAAACCATAATAGATGTAGAGAATGGAGAGCTTACAATGAGGGTTGATGATCAGAAAATCATGTTGAATGTCTTGCAACCTTTGGAAAAAGCTGACAACAATGAAGAATGACAGGACATTCATGCCTCAACAGACACCAAACCCAGAACAGTGATACAACATTCCAACCACAGTCGCCTGGGCGGGCAACCTGGCAATACCAATGATCAAGAAAAACACAAAGACCTGCCCTGGCCGATGGTGAAGCAGATGCTGCGGTAACCTAGAAAGTGGTTATGCTGGGAAATGCATCCAGATGCATTCCCAACATAACTTAAATTTTCTTTATCTTATTTTATTTTTATGTTTTAAGATTTAGATTTTACATTCTTGTTTTTTTTCTTTTAGTTCTTAGGAAATAGATTTAATTTCAGTATTTGTTTAGTCTCTAATAATTTTTTATTTCAGTTTTTAGGAGAGATAATGGCCCAAGAAAAGGGAGAAGAAGAAAGCCCAAATCCATCAACCGCTCCAGTCTGCCCGCCAAGTCCGCTGCGGCAGACATACATTGCTTCTTGCTAGAACTAGCCGTTCGCGAGAAGCCCGTTCTGTTCCAACGTCTCTCTGCCCGGGCAACAACTGCCTCGGAAGATGAAACGTCAGCACTATTTTTCTATTTAAACCCCATTATTTTTTTCACTATTCACTCTTATTTACTCTCTTTTGCTTATTGTCTCACAAGATATCATTTGCTTTCAGTCTATTTCTTTTTCCACAGTTTTTTTCAAGCCCTTACAACTCTCTCACACAACAACCTCAAGCCCAACTAAACAATGACAAGAACCCCCATAACCGCGAAGACCAGCACCCTGAGTTCCTTGCCTCCCTCACAGCCGACGGTTACGAGGCAATGAAGGAAGAATTTTGTGAACCGGGGACGGTTTGGAACGAGGGTAGAAATAGAGGCACCGTCAATCGACAGAATTTGCTGCTCAAGGCGAAGCTTTGGAACACGTTCGTGAAGAGGCGTTTGCTGCCCACGACCCATAACTCCACCGTCGACAAGCCGAGATTAGCACTTATCCACTCCATCATCAATAAGAGGTATATAAATGTGGGTTCGATTATTGCTAACGAAATTTATGAGTGTGGGAAGAAAACAAAGGGGCAACTCTACTTCCCCAACATCATAACGGCGTTGTGCGAGAAGGCACATGTTGCAGCCGCCCCGACCGACACCATGACGCTGGAAAGAACCGGGTGGACAAGGGAAATTATCCTTCAGAAAATGGAGATCACATCAACCACCCAGAGAACTATGCCCCAGCATCAGAGATGGGTAGGCCGCAACAATTCTAGCAATCTGCCTCAGCAACCACCATCGGCGGCTTGGTAGCACAACTAGATAGGATGGAACATCGCTAGTTGAAGTTTATGGCCTACACCCGGGACTTCAACAATGCCACTGCCACCACCATCAAGGAAAAGTTCCCAGTGGCCAACTTTCTAGAGTTCCATGCCGAGATATTTTCCCCAGCAGCGCCAAACACAACTACCGCACCTTCTACCTCGGCAACACATCCGACAGCCTCCGCAACTCCGACCGCCCCCATATCAAGCGAGCCTTAAGCCTCAAAAGTAGCCACGGCCACCGAGGTCCTCTCCAGCTTCGACAACCAAGGAGACACGGCGGCAACCCCATTCAGAGAACAAGGGCAGACGTCCAGGGAAGCAGCCGACGCACCAAGACCATCTGACTCTAGCTACCTCAAGGACTTCCTCTTAGAAGACTTCGTATGGCAAGACTCGGTTCGATCCATTATTAGGAAGCTCGAACCGTCCTTCTCCCTAGGAGCAAAGAGAACACACACCGCCACCGAAGTCTGCCCAGATAGTGAAGATGGCAGCGAACGAGAAGTCACGCAAAAAGCTCAACCAAGTTTTCCTTCTCGCCAACAGCCGCCGAGGGCGGCCAAGCGCTTCAAGATGGCAGCACATAAGAGGGTGATCATTGGCAACGACGACAACTCCTCCGATTCACAACCAATTTAAGCTTCTCTCCCTTTCTTCTCTTTCATTTTTATATGCATAAATTTTGTGTATATAGGCATGCATTGAGAACAATGCTCCTCTCGAGTTTGGGGGGTGGGGAATTAATCCTCTAATTTTGTTTTTTTTTTTGTTTTTTGTTTTCTTGTATTTTCTAGTTTTTTATGTCTTTCAGTTTTTTTCCTGTTTTAATTAGGTTCTAATTGTAACATGCCTTTATTTAAAGCCTAATGAACTCTTAGTTTGAGAGAAATTCTTGAGTATTCTTTACCCACCGCGGCAGATGGCCCGCCTGGGCGGCAACCTTAGCATGACTTTATATTAACTTAGAATCCTACTATGGTTTGAACTTAAAAGAAAACACTCTTTGTGACTAGTTTGATTTCAGGACTTCTAGGAAACTTAGGTATTTCAACTAGTAAACTTGGGTAGAACTTGATGTTTTTGAAAAGAAAAAAAGAAAGAAGAAAAAAAATAGACGTCCTAGAGGTGCCCGAAACTGGCTCTAGGATAACCTAGAGGTGCCCGAAACTGGCTCTAGAGAAAAAAATACAATCATTAGAAAAGCCTATTACTTGCAACTAGTGGTTAAATTGAGAATGAAACTAGAGGGAAACCCAAGGGAATTAAGGTGTTTATCGAAGGTTTACTTAGAATCTGAAGAATCATGCTTATCACGAAGAACACACACTCACGGGATACATAGTTCGGTTCCGGGTAAATCTTCTGTCATTCAAAGGATTGCTAATTAGGCGTAAATCTACACGGTATGTAAAGGTTGCTCAAGATGCTTTCTCGACTTAGTTTGCATGTAATTTTAAGTTTTGGCATGTTATTATTAGATTAGATTGCTTCGGGACAAGCAATAGTTCGAGTTTGGGGGTGTGTTAAGTGTGCAAAAGTCTTATATTTATACCATAGTTTAGCTCAATTATTGTTGTTCTTAAGTATAGTTAGGTTGCATTTATTAGTTAACATACACAAAATAACATAGATTAGATACTCTGCCTTATTTGATGAGTTTAATTGATTTTATATATATGATACTGTTGCGTTTTTTCCCTGTGCGTAGGTACCCGCCCAGGCAAATGCCGCCGAGGCAGCAAAGAGGGCAGAAGAAGACAAAGTTGGAAACTGAAGAAGGAAGCTGTTTGATCATCAAGGAGAGATGAACGAGGAGGAAAGAACAAGAATATAGAGCTGTGTCAACCCATGCACACCAGTCCATACCCTCCGCCGAGGCAGTCAACTACTTGCCGTCGAGGCAACACTTCAACAAAGAGTGGAAAATGCAAAGTGGTACACGATAGAAAGAGCTAATCAAGCTCGATTTTTAGAGACCACTTGCACGTGCATTTGAGCCCAGCAGACAAAGAAAATTCGGGTCAAAGTCAAGTTGAAAAAAATTCAAACGGGAATCTAGGAGGATTTAATGATCTTTTAATGAGTTGTAATCATATTCTAACTAGTATTCCTACCCTAAATCGACTTAGGCCTAGGCTCCTCCCATATATATATATATATGTAATCGACCAAGAGGAGAAAACACAATTGAGATTAGAGAGAAACTCCTTCTTGTCGAAACCCTAGTGTCGTCCAACCCCACCATGTTCTAAACCTTCCCTAGGGCTAACGGTTGGTTGTGTAGTAGTTGTGAGAGTTTGCTTGTATTCGTTTAGGATTTTAGTTTTGCAATAAAAATCAATGTTTGTTTACTCTTGATTCTTCATTGTCGCAATCTTTATTGGGAGAGAAGAGGGCGGCAATCTATTTGTTCAATATTGGGAGAGTTGAACTCACAAAACGAGTAAACACGGTTTTATCCAACCATAGAGTAAAGCTACTTCGGCTTAGGGATAAGTTAAGAAGTTCAGCGGCTAAAAGAGGATCCATAATTTGTTGGTGTTCGCCCTTAGATTCACGTCGGGAGGTATCATCCAAGACGTGTTCGCCAATAGTACTTCAAGCTTCGGGAGAAGAGGGAGTCATAGAAGGGGGCCTTGCCGAACCTTGAATCATTGCTTAACTGCCCAAGCAGTCACTTGCTCTCTGCCGAGGCGGGCGCCTGTCGAGGCATAGTCGTGGGCAGCTGTTGAAAGTTGTTAAGCTAATCTGCAAAACTGTGCCAAGACAATACATCCAATCTCCACACTACGAAACATCCAATACCGGCTCATTCCCTCACTCTAATTTCTCAATTTACTTTATTTGCTATAGTCTTAGCTTTAATCAAAACCAACTCCTAATATCTATGTTTTTATTTTACTTGTGTAGAAAAGTGAACTCCAAAAGCTTGTCACAATCCCTATGGAGACGATAGCATAAACATCCATTAGACTTAATTTCTCAATTTACTTTATTTGATATAATTTTTTTCCCGATAGCATAAACATCCATTAGACTTAATTTCAAATTTTTTTGTTTCACCATTTTCAACCTATTTAACCTCTGTGAGACATTCTTTATCTTATTGTTGAATATCTTTAATCTGGCCTAACAAAGCAGGCTAAATCTGAAATTCTGCAACTAATACACCATTACCACTCAAAGTCAATTGTGCATTCATCGCTCTCAGAGCAGAAAAAATCTTCCCACTAAGTGCATCAACTACCACATTAGCCTTTCCTAGATGGTAATCAATAACCACGTCATAGTCCTTGAGGAATTTTATTCATCTCTTCTGCAGTAGATTCAAATCTTTTTGCATCATTAAATATTTTAAACTTTTATGATCTATAAAGATATAACATCTTTCACTATATAAATAATAACACCAAATTTTAAGGTAAAAATCACGACAGCCAACTCTAAATCATGAGTTGAATAGTTCCTATCACGTGTCTTTAGCTGCCTCGATGCATAGGCTATTACTTTGCCTTCTTGCATCAACACACAACCCAAACCATTGTGAGATGCATCACTTAATCGGGTATCATCCTTTCCAAATTCGGGTTGCGCTAATACTGGAGCTTCGGTCAAGATTTTCTTCAGTTGTTCAAACTGTTTTGGACATTTTTCAATCCATATGAAAGGCACATCCTTCTGAAGTAACTTGGTGATAGGAGAGGCAGTAATAGAAAAATTCTTCACGAATTTTCTATAATAACTTGCCAATCCCAAGAAACTTTGAACTTTTGAAACATTCTTTGGGGTCTTCCAATCAATAATAGCTTGAGGCCTTGTTTGGTAAAGAGATGTTTGAGGCATAATTAGAGGTTTGATCAGTCAAATCCGCTAATATTGTTGTTTGGTAAACAACGGATTGAAAGAGCGGATTGGGGTGAAACCGCTAATTTTGAAAAAGCTCATAATAGGAGCTTTTTGAGATTAGATGTTTGATATTAGAGTTGTAAAGACTCGTTTACCCTTACTAGTTACCAAAAATCTCAAATAACCTAAATTAAATATTTTCTCACCCTATTTATAAGCTAATCCTATTTACTTTTTTATTATCACATATTTATATGTGTATTTAAATTTATTAATTAACTAAATTATATTGAAATAATTATATAAATAATAAATTAATATATAAATCATTTGAATATGTTTAGAAAAGTTATATTAAAAATAATTTTATAGATCTAATTAATAATAATTAGATACAAAATATTGATAACTAATAAACTATTCAAACAAGTACTGAATATAATCATGTCCTTGTATGTCATTTTGCTTGTTTAAATAATCTAACACCTATCAGCTATCAGTTAATTTTACCAAACACTTTTATACAATCAGCTAATACAACCCGCTAGTCAAATCAGCTAATGCAATCAGTTATCAGCTAATGTAATTTGCTATCAGCTATCCGCTAATTGCCAATCAGGGCCTGAATCTTTTTAGGATCCACCTGAATGCCTTCAGCAAAAATAATATGTCCGAGAAAGGCAACTTCAGACAACCAAAATTTACATTTAAAAAAATTGGCATAAAGCTGCTTTTCTCTCAAAATCTGAAGAACCACTTGTAAGTGCTTATAATGATCTTCTCTATTTCTGGAATAAACCAGAATATCATCAATAAATACTACTACAAATTGATCCAGATGCGGTTGGAACACTGTATTCATCAAGTCCATAAATGCTGCTGGAGCATTAGTGAGACCAAAGGGCATCACTACAAATTCATAGTGTCCATATCGGGTTTGAAAAGCAGTTTTAGGGATATCTTCCTCTTTAACTCTCAGTTGGTATATCCTGATCGAAGATCAATCTTAAAGAAAATTGCGGCTCCCTTTAACTGATCAAATAAATCTTTAATTCTGGGTAGTGGATATTTATTCTTTATAGTCACTTTGTTTAATTGACGGTAGTCAATGCATAATCTCATTGACCCAATCTTCTTCTTCACAAATTACATTGGATTCTCCCCAAAGTGATACACTATGACGTATACAACCCTGGTCTAATAATTCTTGCAACTATTTCTGTAGCTCATTTAATTCAGTAGGTGCCATTCTATAAGGTGCAATAGATACAGGTTCCGTACCTGACAAAATCTCTATTCCAAATTTGACCTCACGATCAGGTGGTAGTCCTGGTAGCTCATCAGGAAACACATCCGAAAATTCATAGACAGTTAGAATATTTTCAAATCTCAACTTTGATGTCTTAGCAACAATAACATTAGCTAAATAAGCTTCACATTTTCAACCAACATCTTTCGAATACTCATTGTTGAACTCACCAAAAACAAAAAATTCGATCTTTCACCTCGTACCACCACATTTGAACCATCATCTCTTCTTATTGTCATTCGTTTTAAACGATACTCTACAATGGCATGATAAGTAGATATCCAATCCATGCCCAAAATGATTCCAAATTCACTAAAAGGCAATTCCATTAAGTTTGCCGGAAATTTAATTCCCTGAATTACAATGGGACATTTTCGACAAATTATTGTCACCCGAGCACTCTGGCCTATAGGGTTAATCGCTATCACATCACTTGTTGTCAACTCTAACGAAATTCCTCTTTCATGAACAAGCTTAGAGCTAATGTATGAATGCGTAGAACCTGGATCTATTAATGCAAATACAGGTCTACTATAAAGCTCAAAAGTACCTGTTATAATTTCTGGTTCCTCCTTATCCTCATCGGTGCGTAAGTGATAGACTTTGACAGGAGTCTTGTACCCTCGGTTAGAAGCAGCTTCAGACCCTCATTGGAAAGAAGTTTTAGCTCTTCCATAATTACCTCGTCCTCGTCCCCTATGAGATATAGCCACTGATCTCTGAGTCTGTACTGATCTGTTATATTTATTACTCGGGCATTCTCTGGCAAAATGTCCTGCATTGCCACATTTGAAACATGCTCTTGTAACCATTCGACATTCTCCTAAATGTCATCTACCACAATGTTCGCAAGGTACATTCTTAGCATTCCCAGAACCACTAAAATTTGTAGAAAAAGCTTGAGAATATTTCAATTTTCCAGTCCTATATCTTTGTCGAGGAGATGTAGCAGACCCTGATCGATTCTGCTGAGAATCTTTGCCACGTTTAAAGGGTGGCATAGTAAAAGATGGTCCATTATTTCTCTTAGTAGACTGGGATCTTTGTATTGCTTCTTTTTCGTTTTGTACTTGTTCCATGGTCTTGGCTCGGTTCACTACTTCTTGAAACTCGACAATATTCATAGCAATAAGCGATTTCTTGGATATGGTATTTAAACCCTCTATAAAATTATCACACCGGTCCTTCTATGATACCAATAAATGTAACACTCTACATGTATCAGTCTTTATATACAAATAGAGGATGTCAAAACATTTTAAAGCATTTTCTAGCCAACCTAAAATCATTAAAATCATTACAAGTTTTATGCCTAAGCTATTATACATATTAATTATAGGTTATTAAAAATTTAAACCAAGAACATATCATAACCACTTTACTAGATAAATTATACTTTATCTAGTCAAGTATCACACACAACAAAATGCATAAGGGGCCATTTACCAACATCTTATTTTTTAACTATTATACATGCCACTAATTTTACCAACAAAAAAGTAAGATGTCATTATTGTTTATACTCTGTATGCTTCTCAAAATGATGCAAATCTCTTCGTGCTTACTCCAATGCTTGTTTGCCTACGTATGCACAACAACAAACATGCGCTAAGTACGAACTTAGTGAGGCATAAACATTATTAATAAATATTGATAAAATATAATGACAACTATAATATAGATACGTGCCCAAATATTGTCTAATCAAGAATCAAATAACATTTTTTCGATTAAGCTTCCAATACTATTAACTAGACATATTCAATTCATTTACATTATAGCCCAAATTTAACATAGAGATTTAGTACAAGAGTTGACGAGCACGAAGTCCTACGAGTATAAAACTCGTGAACGACACAAAGCGTCTAAAAGTCAAATAATTTAACTTTTCAAGCATATAGCTCTAGCATCGTAGTGCTGGTAACCTATAGCACCGAAGTGCTGAACATGCAGCTGCTAGACTCATGGTATACCATTTGTACTATTAAACTCTCAATCACATAATTTGGACATAATAATAACATTATAAGACAGTTCATTAAGTCAAGCTATCAATAAGCATATTAAGGCAGTTCCTACCCTAAATAAATAAATTCATTCTTGAACTATTTAATCCACTAAATAGTAATATATCATTTATTCACATCATAAGCGTATAGGCGATTTTACCTCACTTTTCTTCACCTTAGATAAACAAGCACTCACCTCTACTATTTTGCCAACCTTAAAATAGCAATGTCACTTCAACTTGAGAGTTTTTTTTCTTTAAATTTTCTTGATCTTCTATTTGCTTGGATGCTTTGCTTGGAAACCCACAGCTGGTGATGGAGAAAGAACATTTTTTTTGTTTTAGTTTATCTTTTATTCTTCAAGCCATGTGACATTTTAACACCTTTAATCATAAAACAAATATATTTCAATAGTCAATTGACTATTTAATCTTTTAATCTAAAGCTTCAAATCAAACCCACATGGCAACATCTTTCATCTAACGACCCAAATAAGTTGAGTTAGTAATTTATCATTTTACCCTTAAACTAATTTAATTTTCACTTTTGCCCTTTAAATGTCTTAATTTTTCAATCTCAACCTACATAACTGATGGCTAAGATTTAACATGGAAAACTAATTTAAATCTAAGGGTTCATATTAATTTTAACCTTCGGGAAAAAAATTTCCACTAATATCAATGGTTAGAATTAATTCTCAAAATTTCTATTTTATTTAATTTAGCCACACAGAAATTTTTGGGGCATTACAAATGACCTCTAAGATGAAAGGTTTACACCAAACCATCAAGCTAACTTAAAGACTTGATATAATTCTAACAAAAATAGTATATAAATAATACTGCAATTGAACTTAGTTTCATTTATCTCATGATATAATTTTATAATACTTATAATATAATTTTATAAATATATCAACTTTATAAATAAATACTATTTATAATTTATGTTACAAAACTAAAATATTGTTTATAATATATACAACTAAACCCTACACCATACATGTAACTAACTAAACTACAAACCTAAACCTTATATATAATTAAATCTAAAATCTTAAACCCCAAACCCTAAATACATATATTAAATCACAAATCTTAAACCTTAAAATTAAAATATTATTTATAATATATATTAGGATTCGTAATATAAATTATAAAGGATATTTTAGTTCTAGAGTTTATGATTTAGGATTTAGTTATATATAGGTTTTAGTTACATATATAGTTTAGGGTTTATGATTTATTTATATATATGGTTTAGGATTTGAGGTTTAGTTACATATATGGGTTAGTGTTTGGGTTTAATTATATATATTATAAATTAATTTTATAATATAAATTATAAATAATACTTATTTATAAAGTTAATATATACATCAAATTATATTATAAATATTATAAAATTATATTATAAGATAAATGAAATTAAGTTCAACTGCAGTATTATTTATATACTATTTCTGTTAGAATTATACCAAGTCTTTAAGTTTGTTTGGTGGTTTTGTGTAAACTTTTCATATTAGAGGTAATTGGTTCAAATCTTCTCAAATTCAGTATTTTCTTATTTTTTTTACCGACAAAACTACGTCGGTTTGGCCTATCTTAGGTATCAAAGCAACTATACCAAAACGACGTCGGTTTAAATTTAACGTTCTATTACAGTTTAACGGTCGAGTGATTGATTGAACAAAAAACAAAGTTTAGTGGTATAATAATAGCAAAAAATAATATTTAGTGGTATAATAGTATCGCTTTATAGTTCAGTGGTATGTTCGATACAAAGTTAAAGTTTAGTGGCATTTCGTGTAGTTTACCCTTTTTCTATTGACGTTGCATGCTGTCAAGTCAGTTCAAGTTGTTTACCGTTAGTTGACTAATAATTTTCATCCACATAGTGACCATTTTGACTTGAGATGAAATGTTAAAAGTTAAACTATTTTTAAAAATAGGGGCCAAAGTGACTATTCAATTAAACTTTAGGCACATTTTTTGACATTATACCTTATATTTTTTAATTATTTAATAAGGCGTACACACCATATAAATAATATTGTTTAAACTTGAATCTTTTATAATGATGATCATTATTTTTTCACCGGAATCCCTCGTTAAGTTTAATGAAATTAAATTTTAAATAACAGAGAATCAGGGACAATAGATGAAGGTTAGAAATGAATATAGGAGGGTATATGATTATGTGCTGCCGGCTCCTTATTGTTGAAGGAAGTGAGCCATATGGCCCACCTCTGTACCATTAATGTGATGTTGCCTCTTTCATTGCAAATTACAATTCTGTTGAAAAAACAAAAACAAAAAATAAATCTGTGGAATAAATATAAAACAATAGCTTAGGAAATAATAGCCGAATCGAAATCCACCGACAACGAAATGGAAAGGGTGCACATTTCTTTTTCTCTGTGTGATATTATGCTTACCTTGGGTAATCAATAGTCAATATTATATGTGAATGGTTGTTCACACCATACACTGCAACATTAAATTTGCTTCGAAAATGGATACGCGTTAAATGTACGATGTTATTTATTTTTATATAATTATTTGTATCTGATTTATTGATAAAATAATTTTAATTAAGTATTGTAAATGTCTATAGTGACTTTTTAGGTGAACTTATACATTACCTGAATTAATATTGAGCTTAATTTCTAGAGTGGTACTTTCATTTAGAAAGGAGGTAGAAGTATGCTAAGCGGGCTCGTTCATTTATAAATGTGGCACGTGACACGTCACAGAGCCTCAAATTTTAGAGTCCCACACTTTGAAAAAAATTGTTAACTCAAAAAAAAATATTTTTCTGATACGCACACGTGAAGAAAATTCAGTAAAGAATTCAGTCATTTTAATTTTTACATCAATTCTATCTTTTCATTAATTCTTTGTTCCCTAATCAATCAAGAAAACTCTTGCTATCTTTCATTTATCAATTCTCACGGCAAGATTCAACAAAAATCCTTCTAATTTTCTCTCTTATTATCTCAATAATTCAATTGTAACCAATTCTTCTTAAAAGAACCACCAATATATGATGTTTAACGGACAAAAAATTATTATTTATGTTCATCCTAGTTTCAATCTTCTTCAATTACTCTACATTCAACTACTAATTATTGGTATTCATTGTTTAAAAACTGAAAAAGAAAGTACATACTATAAATTTTAATTAGTGTTTTGAATGTTGAATTTCTAATTGGAAATTTTGAAGATTTTGAGAATTTGAAGGTTGTTTCTTCTCTAATTTGGTGGTCTTGTTGAATGTATAGTGCTCCTTCTTCTTCTTTTATTTTTTATTGAGATATAAGTTATTCTTTTCATCTTTTAGTATCAAAAAATTATCAGTATTATCATATAAGTTACACATTTTTTTGGTTATATGCATGTCCGTCTTACGGTCCATGTTCGGGGTGTGAGGTTGCCCCTCCCAACAATGTCATTTCCAAGGTTCTAACTCACATTCTCTCTTTGAGAGTGTAATGTGCCTTACCAATGCACTCAACATTTGTTGGTAAGTTACACTTTTTATTGTCTTAGTTTTATATGTTTAAAATTATTTTATTTTATAAAAAACAATTATAATATAATAAGTTTTGATATTTTACAATTTTACTTTATTTTATAATATTTTAAGAGTCTCATTTTAAAAAGTAACACAAGACCTCTACAACTTTTGGAACCAGCATGATGCTAACACATCAATTTGCAGACACCATCTCTAAGCATGTGTGTAACATATCTCCGTTTGATAAGTTGATTTTGTTTAAATGAAATCTTTTAACATTGTTGAGTTTTTAGGGGCTCAATTTGTTCAACCGATTTAGCTCACCAAGTGGTGGAGAGGTGGATTTTTGGGTGGAAGGGTTGAGGAAGCTGAAAAAAGATAGACACAATGATTTATAGTGGTTCAACCTTCTAACCAAGGTCTACATCCACTACCTTAGCTCCCCACTAAGGATTTCTCAATCAATCCACTATTGATTCGTCCCCTTTTCTAGGATTAGGAGGAAACCCTTACAACCGATCAAGCTTTCTATCCAAAGCCTTGATCAAACCCTCTCTTACAAAGAGAAACAATAAGCAAACTTAAATCCCTCTAATAGGTATTTGTTTGCACAATTTAGCACTCACCAAAAACCTAAAACACTTGAGCAAATTTGACAATTTTGGCTCACTAGTGTTTGTCTATACAATAAATGACAATTTAAGCTCTAAGACAATCTTTGATCATTTTATGTTTGAGAATATGAGCATTAGCCTTCTCTTGATGCTTGGAGGTCCCTTTTATACTCCCAAATGAGTTTGTAGCCGTTACTAGCCGTTGGGATCATATTGGAGCCGTTGAGGACTTTAATTCCCACCATAAATGCAGTTCTGCAGCTCCCCGTTTTGAAACGCTCGAACCCGTTTCGAAACACCCTTTAAGTAGAAAGAGCCGTTGCAGTCTGTCAGGGCACCCGTTTCGGAATACCCCCTAGCCGTTTCGGAACACGTATCGAAACGCTCTATACCCGTATCGAAACGCCTGCATTTAAAAGTTAGTTGGGAAAATAGCCGTTGGGGTTTATGACCGTTGTGGTCAATGCCACGTAGGTGTATCGAAACGGCATAGCCCGTTTCGAAACGCTGGGCAAAAATCCTGTCCATAGAAAGCCCGTTTTGATACAAGTATCGAAACGATTTTGCTACTATAATCCCCTGTTTCGAAACGCCCTAAGGTGTTTCGAAACACCTGGACAGTTTTGTGAAGTTTGGCTTTGAAAAACATGAAAAACCCTTTTAAAAACTTCCCTAAACATAATTTCAAGTTGTTTGGATTTTGGAAATGTTTTAAATACTTTTTAAATTAGTCCAAAACATTTTCCAATTATTATATCAAAACATTAGTTCTACAAACATTCACGCATTTTTGTTAATTTGGTTGTTCTTCTTTCAAAACCAAGCTAAAGAAAATGACGATTAGGTTATTAAATTTTTATGATATTTATGACACTGCGTATTTTATTAGACATATTGTTAAGTGTGGAATGTTATACATTTTTAGTGTTATTTATTTTTTATTTTTCACTTGGATATTACTGATTCATTTCTTTTAGGGCTTATTTTTTATTAGAAAATTCATTAGATTAATCAGCTCAAAACCAACAATTGAAGGCAGAATCTTGATGTTCACTGGATGTCATGACAGGAGTCATGGGCACGATGCGGTTCAAATCCGATGCAGTAGATTTCAGCGGTACAATCAGCAGCTTTTAGAAGGCGGACCAACATTATCTCAAAGTCAAATTTGAAATTATCTTAAGAATAAATGTTTGGAAGATAAATATGAGGTTATCCAGAAGATAAAACAGAATTCAACCAGAGTCACGTGATTCAAATTAATTATATTTATCTTTTGTGATAAATTTTTTGTTTAAATTTAGTCCACTAGTTTGAATATTTTTATCTTTTATTTAAGTTTTTAGTTATTTTATTTTGTTAGGATTCTTAGATATAAATACCCCAGGTTCAATATTTGAAGACAGATTGGATTTTGTAATTCTCTAGTTATTTCTATAGAAAATTTTCTTTTCATTCTTTTACTTTCTTCTTTATTTATTTATTTTCTATACCAAATGCTAATCATGATCCAATTCATGCTTAGCTAAACTTCACTAAGAAAGTATTCTTCGATTCTCTAAAACTAGGAGTGACAATTGACCTTTCCTTTAAATCGTGAGAATTGTGGTTGATTCTTAGAAAGACATTATAACTCGAGATGGCTCTTCTAGAACTCAAAATTGTCTTGCCGCTAACGGCGATAGACGTGGTTAGACCAGCAAGGATCAGATTTTAGAGATAGACTTAGAAATCTCGATTAACCATAACCAAAGACAAGAGCTAGCTGCATGGGTTGGGCCTTGTATGTAACCCCCTCGTCCCGGTCTGGCCGGATGACCGGTCCGAGTGGGCCACACGGGAAAAACCGAAGTGAAACCCGCTAAGGCTCCCCTTCGGTTAGCAACCCTTTTTTTTCATTTAATCTTGTCTAGATGCCTTTATTAAATCCTATGTGTTTAGGCGCGCAACAACAAACAGGGATACAGGAACCCACAAGACATGCACCTTCGAACCACGAACATACAGAACTAGTCCATTTTTAAACTTACAGGGCAGACCGTATCGGTACCCTAACTAGGGGTATCGATACGCCCTGACCAGGTCAACCCAAAGAGTCAACTCCGGGAAGACCGTATCGATACATCCCTTGAGCGTATCGATACACCCTTCTCGGTCAACTCTTCTGGGTCAACGATATAGGGTCGTATCGATACGCGTATACCCCGTATCGGTACGCCCTACTCTCACATATTTCCTAAAATTCCAGAGAGTTAAGAGGGTATCGATACACCCCCGTGTATCGATACGCCCAGCACAAACTGAATTCCAGTAACTTTGGAGGGTATCGGTACCCCCAGAGTACCGGTACGCCAGGCAAAAATTGTGGCATTTGGGCAAGGCCGTATCGATACGGCCCTTAGGCGTATCGATACGCCCTGCTCTGCAATTCCACAATTTTCAACTTGGTAACCTCAAACACAACTCTAGATGCATTTTTGGACTCCCCTAAGCTCATACAAACATACATACATCAAAACTACAACCGGGATTTAGCATGCGAGGCATTGAATCTAACGTAAATCATACAAACCAAGACTTCATGCAATTTCACAAAAAGGAGCATACTTAGCATGCATAAGGCACCATACACTAGAGATCGAAACACTAGGCATACATAGGCCAACAACGTACACATTTAGGCATGTTCAAAATAGGCAACATGATGAGCATAGACCGCAATCCATGAAACAAAAGCATAACACAACCATGAGTTTAACATGCTCAAACAAAACCTCCTAAGGAGTTTGACACCAACTCCTAAAACTCTATACCCCATCGTCTAGGCATTATTACAAAACGCAAACCATACTTGAACTAGCTTGAGAACTCCAAAAGCTACTCCCTCGCCCGCTTGCCTCCCGAACTCTAACGATCTGCACGTTGGAAACAAAGAGAGCATAAGCCAACTAGCTTAGTGAGAGAGGCTCTACAATTCACAACATGCAGTTTTCCAAAACACGTTTTATATGCAAGAAAGCAATGGATGCACGAAGGTCTATCTCAACAACAACACATGGTTTGCACAAGCACAACCAACATACACGTACGGTGGGACTACACATCACCGTTTCGACTAGTAGATTTCCAATGGGACTACACATCAAAGTACTATCCTACTAGTCACTACCGGTGGGACTACACATCACCGTAGTTTAGACCACCATCACGTGAGGCACGAACTCAACTCGACTACACATTAACAACTTAAAATGCACTCAATAATCACAACGTATAAACATTCAACATATCACAACAACATGGGAGTAGAGAGGCTTACACTCGGGTTTAGGTGACCCCACAAGGTCCCACCCAAACCCCAAAAGGATCCATATCGAGCATAATGCATAAATCAACAATTCTACTCACCGTTGTTACCCAAGAGAAGACCGAAGACCAAGCTCAAGACTCCGAAATCCCCGGATTTGTCCCCGAAGCTTCACCAACCAAATTTCTCGTTTCTAAACATTCCAACACAAATTAAACAATCCCAAATCAGTCCTCATTCCAAGATAGTCAACCCGGATTACATACCAAGCACGAGACATCAAATTTTCCATTGAAAACAACCCAAAATCCATAAACCCGAGCAGCCCTTAAATACCCCTTAAATCCATTAATTCCAACCCTTAAATTGCTCCCTAAAGCCTTCAAAACAACACTTACATATAGCCTATCCATTAGCCCTCTCATTCCCACATAAAACACCCCCATATCTCAACCCAAAACCTCCCAAAAACCCAAATCCGGGAAATTTAACAAAACTCTTTAAAAATCATACAAATTGGACCTTATGCTCCCTAAGCAACATGTCTATCATTAATCACTTAAAACATTAAGTCAAGAACAATAAAGGCACCATTTTTAAATCAAAACTCTCCAAAAACTCCTATTCCAAAACATGGGTAAAAATGAAAAATAGTGGTACTTCCAAAGAGGGGAAGGTGAGAGCAAGTAAAAAACGTCCTTACCTTTGAGAAAACTTCAAGAATGAGTGAGCTATGGAATGGAATAGTAGCTCAAGAAGGGAGATGGGTTTTGTTGTTGGAAAGAGATGGTATGGAGAGAAGAAGATGAGCCAAAAGCAAATAGTTTATATTTGTTTAAAATGGGGAAGTCAAAAGACCAAAACACCCTTAATGAATTAAGGAAACCACAATAGGTGACACCCATGGCTATTTGGGCTAGTTTTGAAAATGGTCCAACTTACTTTTATTTGTCTTAAAACCCGGGGCCCAAACTATTATTTTATTATTTAAAATCTAGGAACCGAAACCTGAACCATTATTAAATTATTATTTTCACCCGACCCCTGAACCCGAGTGTTACAACTCTCCCCCACTTAAGGAATTTCGTCCCCGAAATTACCTGACGGAAACAAATACGGAAACTGCTCAAGCATGTCAGCTTTCCTCTCCCACTTGGCCTCCTCCACACCTCTATGTCTCCATAATACCTTGACCAAATCTATAGTCTTGCCACGCAACACCTTGCTATCAGAAGCAAGTATCTCAACTGGTTCTTCGTTGTAAGACAAGTCCGGATTTAACTCTATTTCTTTCAATGGCATAATATGGGACGGATCCGATCTATACCTCCTAAGCATCGACACATGAAATACATCATGAATCTTCTCTAGCTCAGCTGGGAGCCTCAATCTATATGCAACCGGACCAATTCTCTCAACTATCTTATAAGGCCCTATGTACCTTGGGCTCAACTTGCCCTTCCTCCCAAACCTCGTCACTTTCTTCCAAGGTGAGACTTTCAAAAACACTTTATCCCCCACGGAGTACTCTACCTCTTTCCTTTTTAAGTCGGCATAGGACTTTTGTCGATCTGAAGCTGCTTTCAAGCGATCACATATCAACTTCACCTTCTCGGTGGTTCCCTTAAGCAATTCGGGCATCAGCACAAGTTTCTGTCCGGCCTCGGCCCAACATATCGGGGTCCTACACTTCCTACCATACAATGCCTCATAGGGAGCCATCTAAATGCTCGACTGAAAGCTGCTGTTATACGCGAACTCCACCAATGGTAGGTGTTTCTCCCATGTCCCCTGAAAGTCAATGATACAACACCTCAACATATCCTCCAATATCTGAATCACTCTCTTCGACTGTCCATCTGACTGCGGATGATACGAAGTGCTGAAGTTCAACCATGTACCCAAGGCTCGATGCAAACACTCCCAGAATCTAGAGGTAAATCTCGAATCTCGGTCTGACACAATCGACTTTGGTACCCCATGTAGTCTTACAATCTCACGAATATAAAATTCGGCCAACTTGTCTAATGTATAGGTGGTTTGAACCGGTATGAAGTGAGCACACTTGGTGAATCTATCTACAATCACCCACACTGAATTTTTCTTCGAAGGAGTCAACGGAAGTCCTGACACAAAGTCCATAGTGATACACTCCCACTTCCACTCTGGAATTTTCAACGGTTGCAATAACCCTGAGGGAAACTGGTGCTCAGCCTTGACTCTCTGACAAACCATACATCTACTTACGAACTCGGCTACATCCTTTTTCAAACCAACCCAATAATACTCTTCCTTAAATCCTCGATACATCTTCGTGCTACCCGGATGCATAGCAAAAGGACTATTGTGAGCCTCACTCAAGATCGTACGCCTCAACTCGGCATCCTCCGGAACCACTATCCTATCCTTGAAACATAGGATCCCATTCTCTCCAAAACAATACTCGGTAGGCCTATCTTCGGCTATGTCTTGCACGTGAGGTGCCAAAGATTCATCTCGCAACTGCTTCTCACGAATTAACTGAACCAATGATGGTTTAACCTGAAGCTCGGCTACTAACCCACCATCCGTAGACACGCTCAACCTTGCAAACATTGCTCGCAACTCAACGGCTACTTTCCTACTCAAGGCATCGGCCACCACATTTGGCTTGCCTGGATGATACTCTATGGTAAGGTCATAATCCTTAAGAAGTTCTAACCACCTTCGCTGTCTGAGGTTCAACTCCCTCTGAGACATAAAATATTTCAAACTCTTGTGGTCGGTATACACGGTGCACTTCTCACCATAAAGATGGTGTCTCCATATTTTCAACGCGAACACCACTGCAGCCAACTCTATGTCATGTGTAGGGTAATTCTTCTCATGGACCTTCAACTGTCGTAAAGAATATGCTACTACCTTACCTTCTTGCATAAGCACACAACCTAGCCCCACGTAGGACGCATCACTGTAAATCACAAACTCTCTCCCCGGCTCAGGCTGAATCAAAATAGGAGCTTCGGTCAAAGCTTTCTTCAATTTCTCAAACGCTTCTTGTCTTGCATCAGACCATTCGTACGGAACATTCTTCTGTAGCAACTTGGTCAACGGAGCCGCTATTCTCGAGAACCCCTCAACAAACCTTCTATAGTATCCCGCCAAACCTAGGAAACTGCGGATTTCTGTCACTGATTTCGGTTGTTTCCAATTCACAATGGCTTCAATCTTCTTGGGATCTACACTAATCCCACTAGCCGAGATCACGTGACCAAGGAAGACCACCTCCCTAATCCAAAACTCACACTTACTTAGCTTGGCATACAACTGATTCTCCAGTAGGGTCTGAAGCACTAACCTTAAGTGCTCATCGTGCTCCTCTTCGGTCCTAGAGTACACTAGGATGTCATCAATAAACACTACCACAAACCTGTCCAAGAACTTATGAAACACTTGGTTCATCATATCCATAAAGGCGGCTGGAGCGTTGGTCAACCCAAAAGGCATCACCAAAAACTCATAATGCCCATAACGTGTACGAAAGGCTGTCTTCGGCATGTCCACATCCTTTACCTTTAACTGATAATATCCAGACCTCAAGTCAATCTTTGAAAACACGGAAGCACCCCTCAACTGGTCTAGTAAGTCATCTATCCTAGGCAAGGGATATTTGTTTTTCACCGTTACCTTATTCAACTGTCTATAATCTATACACATTCTCATGCTACCATCCTTCTTTTTCACGAACAAAACCGGAGCACCCCACGGGGAAACACTAGGCCTAATGAAGCCTCTGTCAGTCAACTCCTGAAGCTGTGTCTTCAACTCTTTCAACTCCTTCGGTGCCATCCTATACGGAGCAATCGACACCGGTGCAGAATCAGAATATGTCTCAATAGCAAACTTAACTGCTCTATCTGAAGGCAAGCCTAGTAGCTCTTCCGGAAAAACACTCGAAAAATCACATACAGTCCTGATGTCCTGAGGTCTCACCTCACTCATATCCGGGTTCATTACATAAGCCAAGTAAGCCTGACACCCTGAACCCAACAACTTCTGAGCTTCCAAAGCCGAAACCACATTAGACAAAAACTTGACATTCTCCCCAACTACCACAAACTCAAAGTCATCGGTAAGCCTCAAAGAGACCCTCTTAGTCTCGAAGTCAACCCTAGCTCTATGCTCTACAAGCCAATCCATGTCCAAAATCACATCAAAGCCATAAAAGGGTAGCTCCATGATATCGACCGGAAATATGTGGCCCTGAACCATCAAAGGACACCTCATATACACTTTCCTAACTACCACTGTATCACCAAAAGAGCTAGTGACATTTACACCTACCTCTAGCCAATCACAAGGTAAACCTAATGACTTTGCGTGTTCACCCAAAATATACGAATGTGTTGACCCCGAATCTATTAGAGAAAGCAAACTCAAAGACTGTAATGTGAAATTACCTGCAATGACATCAGTGTCATTCCCAGCCTCTCGCTGAGCGTACACCCTAGTCGGTTCTCCTCCCTCGGGCTGGACTGCTACAACATGAGCCAAGTTCCTCTGACCCTCATTCCTCGGTTGAAAGTTCCCACGGCCGCGCCCACGGCCTCTTTGATGCTCAAAACCCCTCGCTGGAGCCGGTCCGCCCCTAACTGGGTGTGGACAATCACGCCTCAAATGGTCTCGGGAGCTACAGTTCCAACACGCCCCAAACATACCCATACACTCACCTGGGTGGTGTCTCCCGCACCTAGTGCACTCCGGAATGTGTCCAACGGTCCCTTGGCCCTGACGGCCCTGACCATGGTTACCACCCTAGGTCTCGTATCTGGCTGGTACCTCCTATCTCTATTCCTCTTGGCATGATCTCTATCCCAGTTCGCATGTCTCTTTCCGGAGTCAGACCCACCAGCACGTGCTCTAGAGCTTAGGTTCTGCTCTATATCTTTGGCCCTAGAAACCAAAACATCGAACTCAGTGTAGTCAGAGGCCAACATGTAGGTCTTCACATCAGTAGTCAACCCATATCTGAAACGCTCGTATCGCTCCTTCTCATCCGGAATCAACTCTGGCGCGTACTGGCTCAACCTCACAAATTGGATCTCATACTCAGACACGGTCCTATTGCCTTGAACCAAAGCCATGAACTCTCTTTTCTTTTCATCTAAGTACCGAACCCCGAGATACTTCCTCTTGAATACATTTCTGAAAAACTCCCATGTGACATCCGCCTCGGCCATACCGGAAATAACAGTGGTCCACCAAGTATAAGCGTCTCCCTGAAGCAATGAGACGATGCATCCTAACTTACGGGCGTCCGAACACTCCATCTGACCCAAGATGCGAGTAGTGCTCTCAAGCCACCCTTTCGAACCCTCCGGAGACAACCCACGAAACTCAACTGCCCCCAAATTACGAAGCCTCTCTAGGGGTAATCTTGTCCCTGCACCCTGAGGCGGTGCAACAGCTTGCATACCGGCCAAAGCTGTCTGAAAAGCTCCGGCTATGGTCTGAATCAAATGAGCCACATCTGGACCTGCCTGTCCTTGGCCCGCTTGAGCCCTATTTCCTCCCACATTAGCCTCAGCTTGAGGCCCATTACCATCACCTCCAATGTTCCCTCCATTACCATCGGGAGCATGAAGAGCGGGAGGCATATTCTCGTGTGCCTGGTCACCCGCTCTAGGCCGTCCCCTCGGTCTCACCATAGCAATTAAAATAGTCTAAAACAGCAAACACACAACAACAAAGAAATGTTAGGTTAGCAAATGGGCAAGGACTCCGGTTCTCAAGCTCTTTAAACCAAAACATTTTTTTCCTTTTTATTTTGACAACAACGCCTAACAATGGGGACTCGAACCAACACTCAAACAACAGCAAGGTCACTATAGCATGCATTCATACACCGTGCTAGAGACAAAATTTAGACATACATGGCAAAACATCCATAATACTTTAACTCACCTCACTTACCTGCCCGAGGTCTCGAAAACCTCAGGCTCTGATACCAATAAATGTAACCCCCTCGTCCCGGTCTGGCCGGATGACCGGTCCGAGTGGGGCACACGGGGAAAACCAAAGTGAAACCCGCTAAGGCTCCCCTTCGGTTAGCAACCCTTTTTTTCATTTAATCTTGTCTAGATGCCTTTATTAAATCCTATGTGTTTAGGCGCGCAACAACAAACAGGGATACAGGAACCCACAAGACATGCACCTTCGAACCACGAACATACAGAACTAGTCCATTTTTAAACTTACAGGGCAGACCGTATCGGTACCCTAACTATGGGTACCGATACGCCCTGACCAGGTCAACCCAAAGAGTCAACTCCGGGAAGACCGTATCGATACAGCCCTTGAACGTATCGATACACCCTTCTCGGTCAACTCTTCTGGGTCAATGATATAGGGTCGTATCGATACGCGTATACCCCGTATCGGTACGCCCTACTCTCACATATTTCTCAAAATTCCAGAGAGTTGAGAGGGTATCGATACACCCCCGTGTATCGATACGCCCAACACAAACTGAATTCCAGTAACTTTGAAGGGTATCGGTACCCCCAGAGTACCGGTATGCCAGGCAAAAATTGTGGCATTTGGGCAAGGCCGTATCGATAAGGCCCTTAGGCGTATCGATACGCCCTGCTCTGCAATTCCACAATTTTCAACTTGGTAACCTCAAACACAACTCTAGATGCATTTTTGGACTCCCCTAAGCTCATACAAACATACATACATCAAAACTACAACCGGGATTTAGCATGCGAGGCATTGAATCTAACGAAAATCATACAAACCAAGACTTCATGCAATTTCACAAAAAGGAGCATACTTAGCATGCATAAGGCACCATACACTAGAGATCGAAACACTAGGCATACATAGGCCAACAACGTACACATTTAGGCATGTTCAAAATAGGCAACATGATAAGCATAGACCGCAATCCATGAAACAAAAGCATAACACAACCATGAGTTTAACATGCTCAAACACAATCTCCTAAGGAGTTTGACACCAACTCCTAAAACTCTATGCCCCATCGTCTAGGCATTATAACAAAACACAAACCATACTTGAACTAGCTTGAGAACTCCAAAAGCTACTCCCTCGCCCGCTTGCCTCCCGAACTCTAACGATCTGCACGTTGGAAACAAAGAGAGCATAAGCTAACTAGCTTAGTGAGAGAGGCTCTACAATTCACAACATGCATTTTTCCAAAACACGTTTTATATACAAGAAAGCAATGGATGCACGAAGGTCTATCTCAACAACAACACATGGTTTGCACAAGCACAACCAACATACACGTACGGTGGGACTACACATCACCGTTTCGACTAGTAGATTTCCAATGGGACTACACATCAAAGTACTATCCTACTAGTCACTATCGGTGGGACTACACATCACCGTAGTTTAGACCACCATCACGTGAGGCACGAACTCAACTCGACTACACATTAACAACTTAAAATGCACTCAATAATCACAACGTATAAACATTCAACATATCACAACAACATGGGAGTAGAGAGGCTTACACTCGGGTTTAGGTGACCCCACAAGGTCCCACCCAAACCCCAAAAGGATCCATATCGAGCATAATGCATAAATCAACAATTCTACTCACCGTTGTTACCCAAGAGAAGACCGAAGACCAAGCTCAAGACTTCGAAATCCCTGGATTTGTCCCCGAAGCTTCACCAACCAAATTTCTCGTTTCTAAACATTCCAACACAAATTAAACAATCCCAAATCAGTCCACATTCCAAGATAGTCAACCCGAATTACATACCAAGCACGAGACATCAAATTTTCCATTGAAAACAACCCAAAATCTATAAACCCGAGCAGCCCTTAAGTACCCCTTAAATCTATTGATTCCAACCCTTAAATTGCTCCCTAAAGCCTTCAAAACAACACTTACATATAGCCTATCCATTAGCCCTCTCATTCCCACATAAAACACCCCCATATCTCAACCCAAAACCTCCCAAAAACCCAAATCCGGGAAATTTAACAAAACTCTTTAAAAATCATACAAATTGGACCTTATGCTCCCTAAGCAACATGTCTATCATGAATCACTTAAAACATTAAGTCAAGAACAATAAAGGCACCATTTTTAAATCAAAACTCTCCAAAAACTCCTATTCCAAAACATGGGTAAAAATGAAAAATAGTGGTACTTCCAAAGAGGGGAAGGTGAGAGCAAGTCAAAAACGTTCTTACCTTTGAGAAAACTTCAAGAATGAGTGAGCATTGGAATGGAATAGTAGCTCAAGGAGGGAGATGGGTTTTGTCGTTGGAAAGAGATGGTGTGGAGAGAAGAAGATGAGCCAAAAGCAAATAGTTTATATTTGTTTAAAATGGGGAAGTCAAAAGACCAAAACACCCTTAATGAATTAAGGAAACCACAATAGGTGACACCCATGGCTATTTGGGCTAGTTTTGAAAATGGTCCAACTTACTTTTATTTGTCTTAAAACCCGGGGCCCAAACCATTATTTTATTATTTAAAATCTAAGAACCAAAACCCGAACCATTATTAAATTATTATTTTCACCCGATCCCCGAACCCGGGTGTTACATTGTAAACTGTAACCAGCATACTATTGAGCATGGAAAATTATTTCGATGATCGATCGAAATTGAGGCTAACAAAGCCTAAGACTATCTCACCATTCTTGAATTCTTTTACAATTTTTTCATTTTAATTTACCATCCATCACTTTTATTATTTATTATTCTTTTAACATTTTATTATTTCTAAAATCCATGTGGATCGACTTTACTTCTCTAAACTACTTTTCATTTTTATTCATTATTAGAGATTAATGAATATTTATTTGACAATTTCGACACCTGTCACATATTTTTTAGAAAGAGGGTAATGATCTCGTGACACTGGCCTTGACTCTCTAAATAAAACAATAAAATTTTGTTTTCAAATTTAATGAACATACATTTTTATGCAATGTCTATACTACTCAAACCTTCCAAGTTCCACCCATAAATCGAATAATATTAAGCGTTTAAGCATGCTCGATCTCACATCCCCTTACATACAGTATCAAGGGCATGCCAACCAAACTAAACTCAATCGGTTGTTTAAAAGATTTCTTTAAATTTTAGAATTCAAAAGTAATGTTACATAAAAATATGAAATGAGAGAAAAACATTTCTTTAAAAACTAATTATTTTTTTTTAAAATAATTAGTTTTTAAAGAAATGTTTTTCTCGCATTTCGATTGAATTGATATTCAATTAATCATTGACACCAAACTTTAGTATGAAATTTAAAGAAAAGCGGGAGGAACGGGTGGAGCGACAGGACGGCGAGAAAGCATGCTGGCAAACAGGTTTTCCGACGTGTAGGAGTCACAGTCTTTGTAGACAACGTAAGCAAAAGAATCCATCTGACAACCCTTAGAGAAGTTTTCAGAGAATATGGTACACTGGTTGACGTTTACATAGCATATGAGAATCCAAAGAAAAGGTTTAAGCCATCGGCCTTCGCTTTCGTCCGCTTTAGCAGCAAAAATGAAGCTGAGAGAGCCATTCTGAAAGGAGACGGAAGGATTATGGATGGTTTTAAAGTAAGGATGGCGATGGCAGCGAAAAAGTCTAGGGTTAATATGGCGGAAAGGAATGAGACCAGAGGAATTTCAAGGAAAAAGGACGCGATGCGCGACCCCAGATCATTCAAGGAAGTTCTGTTGGGGGCTACCTCTAAAACTACCGGTAATGACAAAAAGGAAGGTACAATCCAGACTAAGGATAACGGCGTCAGTAGAGTTACTGGCCTAGGGAATGTAAGAAAGGAGGATTGCATTAGGGTTGAGTCGGTGGAAAAGTCTAATATGGTGGAGACTCAGGCGAAAATACAGATTCCTAAAGAAGAGATGGAGTGGCTAAATTTCAGTTTAGTCGGTAAAATCAAATCAATGTACAACGCAGAGATGGTACAGGAAGCCTTAAGATCAGATGGCCTCAACGTAACAATATGCACGTGGTGTGGGTTCTTAACAATAATTCGAGCGGAGAACGAGGATAATAAGAACAGAATATGGGAAACAAGGGAGGAGCTGCTGAGACTGTGGTTCGATGAACTGGAACTTCTACAAGGTTTCGACGGCAAGAAGCGAGTGAAAGTTTGGTTAGAGCTGATGGATGTACCGCTGCAATTATGGAACATGTGGTTCTTCAAGAAACTCGGAGAAAGATGGGACAGGGTGATAAAATTGGATGAAGAAACTAAAGGATTGTTGAGCTTCGAAAGAGCAAAGATGATTCTGGAGGTACAGAAAGTGTCGTCAATCCCAGAAAGAATAAGAATCCTGCATAACGACGATCTTCATTGGATCAAAATAGAGGTGAAGGAATTTGAAGAAGAACGTGTCTTCATCGACGGTGAAGGTCCGGCCAACCGTAGAGACGATGGGCGAAATGACGCTTTGTGGTACGAGGAGGGGTGCAATAATGGCTTCATTAACTTTGAGGAACCCAAGGTGGAGAAATCGGCGTCTGTGGAATCTACATCGTCCGGAAATTGGAATGTTAATAACACAAGGGATCCACCCCGTGAAGAGAGTCAAAGAGCGAAATTGGTCTAAGCTGTCTTGGGCTTCATGAAGTTCAAGTGGAATCAGCAGAGACAATCAACTTTGAACAAATGTTCTTGGGCCCCAATACGAATATGGCAAGGCCCGTCTCCCAAAGTCCTTTAGTTTCTAATGGGTCTAAGCTGATCGACATTGAGGTGGAACTAGCAGAGACAGAGAGACAAGGTGCAGGGGAAACTACATGCATTCGAAGCCAAAAAGAAAATACTTTCCGACCGGTTGGAGGAGCTTTCTCAGGTCTAAAATCGAGATTAAATAAGACGCAGTGGTGGATTAATCACTCCAGCCGCAAAGGAAGAAAGAGGGAAAAAAGGAAAGGGAAGCTCGGAGACTAGGGCTCAGGCGAAGCGATTGGCATTGATATCGCCCATCTCCCCTCTATCTTCATCCCAAATAAGGGTGAGCAATTCAGCTGAGACGGCAGAAGCTATTGCTACCCTGAGCTTGGGTAAATCCCTTGGGGTTTTGTTCGATGCTCCAATTGAAGTCGCAGTGGCCAGCTTGGTTGATATTGAAGCAACAGAAAAGACTTAAGGAGGTAAGAACCGTGTTGCGATCTCGTGATTAACATTGTTTTAATGAATTTATTACTTTTGAGTTGGAATATGCGTGGAATGGGTAGACCGGAAAAAATCAGAGCTTTAGGGGAGGTGAATGATATGGTTAGATGCAAGTTATGTATGCTGCAAGAAACAAAGTTAGTGCAGGTAAACAAGAGTTTGGAAAACAGAATCAAGGGGAGAAGGTTTGATGGTTTTGAGTTTTCACCATCTGTTGGGGCTTCGGGAGGACTGCTATCTACCTGGGACTCCAATTTCTTTAAGGTAGATTATACTGTGATTTTTAGAAGATTCATCTTACTGGTGGGTACTATAACAAGTATAGGAAAGAGATGCGGGTTCCTAAATATCTATGCTCCCGATGAAGAGAATGAAAGAAATGGATTCTTCCAAGAGGTAACAGAGTTGATTGCAAATCTAAATGATCCAATAATAATTGGAGGCGATTTCAATCTGGTAAAATATGCAGAGGAACGGACAAGATCAGAAATAAGAATCAGGGCAGGAGAAACATTGGTAAATTTCATCCAATCGAACAACCTTATAGACTTGTCGTTGAAAGGAAATAATTTCACTTGATACAGAGGGGGAAATTCTACATCTGACAGTAGATTAGACAGATTCATTTTGTCTCCAGAGGTATTGTTATGGTTTCCGAACATCGTTCAAAGAACTATGCCAAGAAGTCTCTCCGATCATTGTCCTGTAATTCTTGTGGAGGAAAAGAAGTTGGCGGGGGGGAAGGCCCTTTAAATTATTCTCACATTGGCTCGATGAACCAGAGGTCGAAGCTCTAGTCAAAAGGGTGGTGGAAGGATTGAAAGGAAAGGGAATGAGCCTTATCCTTAAAAAAGTTAAAGAGGCGATTAAGGAGTGGGTGGACAACTTCCGCAAGAATAAGCAAATCCTAACTACAATTTTGGAAGAGAAAATAGAAGAGCTAGAAAAGAAGGTCTATACAGGCAGTTATAATGGTGACACTGTGATTGAAATCAACTGCTTGAAGAGGGATTTATGGAAGCAGTACCGAAGAGAAGAACGAGAATGGCAGCAGAAGTCGAGGGTCAGATGGTTCATGGAAGGCGACAAAAATACGAAGTTTTTTCATGTCACAACTTCAGTTCGAAGAAGTAGGAATTTTATACAGTCTATCGAAAGGAATAATATGGTGGTCACGGATGAAAAACAAGTACTGCACATTTTCGAGGAGACCTTTAAATCAAACTTCAACAACTCGAACACTATCCCAGTTCAGAACTTTGAATGTGACTTTAAAAAATTGGATTTCGCGTCAGGCACGAGACTTGAACGGCCGTTTACAGGTTAAGAAATTTGGGAGGTAATTCGGGCCTCGGATGGGAACAGGGCGCCTGGTCCAGATGGAATGAACCTGGACTTTTATAAAAAAAATTTGGCCACATATCAAAGAAAAAGTCTTAAGTTTCTGCGAAGAATTTTATCAAGGAAAGATAAAAGACAAGTTCTACAACTATTCTTTCCTAACCTTGATACCCAATAAGGAATGTCCGAAGACTGTTGAGGACTACCGTCCGATATTGCTGGTGAACAGCCTGTATAAGATCGTGGCCAAGGTCTTATCAAGGAGACTTAGCGCGTGTATTAGTGAAGTGGTGGGCGAGAATCAGTTTGCCTTCATTCCCGGCAAACAAATCTCGGATTGTGCATTGATTGCTAATGAGATTATTGATGATTTGAGGAGAAGAAGGAAGACCAACATTGTCTTTAAGGCTGACTTCAGACGTGCTTATGACACGATAGATTAGTCCTTCCTTGATTTTATTCCAATTTTATGAGTTGTTTGCTCGCACTTCACTTCCATCGAATTCAATCTTCCAATTTTTCCTTTCTTTAGTTTAAAGTAATAAAATTAACTGTAAATTATATTAGATACTAATAAACTTCAAGGTTAATATTAATTCTACTACTAGATTAAAATTTGATATTTTTTAACACTAAATTTTAATTTTAATTTCAATTATATTATTAGACCGTTAAAATTAATTCATATCATCGCTTGTAAACCGTTAAAATTCGTCTACATCATAATTTTAATAGTTACACTTTTTTTTTAAACTAAAGTTTAATATCAAATTTTAATTTAGTGATATAATTGATACTGAATTCAAAGTTTATGATACTCGGTGTAGTTTAACATTAAAAATCAAAGGTAACAGTAATAACAAATTTTTAGCCAAAATCCAAAACTCTACCATATCCTTTATCTTCAACCTTTTTAATCTTTTAAAAACCATTAATTTCCTCAACTCCTCTTTTTACTAGTGTTTTTTTTTTTCAAGTAACGTTGTCTTTCATGGATGGAATGTACGGATTATACTCCATGGGAGATCAGCACGTTGACAACGCCTTAATGTCACCGGAAAACATGACCCTCCCTTCCGATTACCAGGATCGGCTTTGTTTTCCCGATCGGGTTCCGGCGTTCGGATCCGACGAGTTAATCTCCCTCGTCTCCGCCATCTCCGATGCCGGACCTAAAATTCAACGAGAAGTGGGCATTTCAAACGTGACCAAAGCAAAAATCGCCGCTCACCCTTATTATCCTCGTTTGCTGGAGGCTTATATTGATTGCCAGAAGGTGAAAGGAACTAAAATTAATAAAAAGGGTTTTCTTTGTTTTTCTATTTCTGGTGCAAACAATTCACTGAAAAAAAAAAATCAGGTTTTAAAGAATTTCAAGCGTTTTTTTTCACTTCATTTTTTCACTATAGCTTCATTAAATAGGATATATGATGGTACTGTAGATGATATGTGCAGGAACATCAAGGGTAGTATTTGCTACTGTTGCTTTGTTATTCGTGTTTTAAATTTCCGCCATTAATAAGGGTTTACGAAGGTTTTTACTCTCGAGCTAGTTCGAACTGTGTTTTTTCTTCAATTTCAAGATCCAACCCTTTTCTTAAAGAAACTCTCTTGCTCGATCAAATCCCATAATTTTATAGGAATTATCTCATAAAATATTTCACAAATATAGTGTGTGCAGTTTCTGGGAACTGTGTTTTGAGTTCTGAGTATTGTTCTAAGCCCTTTGTAGCCTTTTTTTTTAATTTTAGGTCGGAGCACCTCCGGAGACGGCAAGGATATTAGACGGAATTCTGACGGAGACCGATGTTAACAAGCGGGATACCGTGTCTACTTGCTTGGGAGCCGATCCTGAGCTCGACGACTTCATGGTTTATCTCGTTCTTTGCGAGCTTTGAATCTTACTTTCGTATATATGATTGGGTTTAATTTGTGCAGGAAACATACTGCGATGTGTTGGGGAAATACAAATCTGATATCTCAAGGCCATTTGATGAAGCGGCCACTTTTCTAAACAAGATTGAGATGCAGCTTCGCAATCTCTGCACAGGCCCTTCTGGTCAGTTCCTTTCTCTTCCACAAGTCAGAGTATTACAGTACTAGTATTTGTTTAATCTTTGGATTCTCGTTTTTTGTGCTTTTCCCATGTCTTATTCTTTTGTTTCTCTTTCCATCTGCTCCAATAAGGAAATTTACCCCAAAGAGCTGAATGTTGAACTAAAATCAGTCTATGAAAACTTCGTTTGAATCCCTGCAATTGGCAGGGAAAGCTTGGGTTTTGTAGGTTCTTGGTGTATTGAGAACCCATTAATGGAGGGCAAACAACAGTACTCGAAAGGATAAATCTTTCGAGCGTTTCAATAATATGGTATTACCACTAGCAGAAAACAGAAGAAACCCTAGAGATGATGTAGACCATTCCTGTCTTCAGTTCCCCATAGTTAGGGTGGAATAGGACTGATCTTCTTTCTCCAGTGTAATCAGTGTCATCAGGGGGTGAGACTGAGGCATTGCAGCTTAATTTAAGGTTAAAAAATATAACTGAAATATTATAAAAATATAGTATAACATTTTCTGTTAGTACGGGTAACAATTTAGGTTGTAATCGAGATGTTAGAAAATATAAAACTTAAAATATTATTATAATATTTTCGGCTGCAACTTAAATATTATCTCATGATACAATCAAAATGTTATTCTACGTATAATTGAAAATATTATACTTCTTTATAACATTTTGATTATGTGTTTTTAACCGTTTTTAACCTCGTCGTTCCTTACACTCACCCGTCAATCATCAGGGGCTTGCATTGCAATGCCTGTTGATGATCATCTTTGGTTGTCATTTCATTTCTTCACTTTTCTTTTCATGGTGTATCTTCATTTTCTTTTGCTGCTTGTCAGAGAAAATGAAAGCCTGAAAGTAAACATCTTTGGGTATTTTTTTTACTGTGAATTGTCGTTTCAGAGCTCCCATGCGAAATAGTTTCTTGGTGTCTCACCTGTGCGATCAACTACTTTTAGTTTTTCATTTTTTGCAATGCCTTAGATCATACAAAAAGCCTAAGCCTGGGGCCACCCCACCTGTTTGAGGTGATTGAACGTTTCTACCAACTTGTGTGAGTTGTGTCATTTTTTTACCCCAAGGGATTTTTTCTTGCTCTCTCATATTCCATATTTGTAACGTTTTGTCCTTGGTTTTAGGTTAGGGTTAGAGGTGGTAAACGGGTCAATCGATTCGAATTTGGTTCAGGTCATTTCGGTTTCGGTTAATTCGGGTATGATATTATTCGATTCGGTTCGGTTCTAGTTTGGTTTTATTGTTCAGTTGATTTTCGGTTATGTTCGGTTCGGATCGGTTCAGGTCAATTTTTGGTTGATGGGAGATCGGTCGATTTTAATCAAGTTTTTAGGTTGGTCAGTTTTTTACACCATTGATATGGCTTTATAAAGCCAATATTTAACTTTTTGGTGAGTTGTGTGATTGCTCATATCTCATCTTTTTTATTTCTATTAATATCTTTTATTTATTTCGAGTTGTCTTCGGTTCGAGTCCATTTCGGTTCAACTAAAAATCAGTTCATTTTCGGTTCGGTTTCGGATTTTGGGTCAAATTTCGGGTAAACGTGTTCGGTTCGGTTTCGGGTAAATCAATTTTGTTTTCGGGTCTCGGGTGAAATTTGCCAGGTTTAGTTAAGGTTTAAAATTTATAAGCTTAGCGTGTAGGTTATAGAATTTAAAGTTTATGGTTATAATTTAGAGTTTAAGTTAAGATTTTGAACTAATGTATTTTTAATAAATAGCTTTGAAAAACGGTATATTTAAATAAAAACACCGGGGTAAGGACATAATATTTCAAAAACCCTATAAATGCTAGAAATATTCTTTAAAAATTAAACACATTTGTGCTTAGGCATTCATGTATCTATTATCTGACACTTTGAGCATCGAGTAACTAGGTTCATTAATTATGTTCATTAGCCTTATTATTCGGGCATTTCCCTCGAACAAAAATCATGTATCTTTTTAATAGAAAAATTATGTATTTTTTTAGTGTTTCTATTTATGCTTCAACAACAAAAAATTAAACCTTACACCATAATTTTAATTTTTAAATCTTAAACCCTAAAAATAAACCTTATATCATAAAGTTTATATTTTAAATCCTAAACTCTAACTTTAAATGTTAAAACATAGATAAAAACAATAAAAAGGTAAAAGATTTCTATTCATTTCCCTATGTTGTTCATTTGCTAATGCATGCTTGGTGTAGTTGAAAAATAAAGCTACAAAAATTGACGGATAAAAATTATGTCCCTTTTTTGTGTCTTTTTTTATGCCCTAACACTAAAAAAAATAAGTTTAAAGTTTATGATTAAAGTTTAAGGAATTGGGGTATCGTGTATTTTTTAGGGATTGTCTAGGGTTAGGGTTTAAGGTGGACATTAACTTATTTATACCGTTATAAATAAGCCTTGGTAACTTATTTGCACCTAGTCGCTTTTATGTTCACGAATGTTAAACGAATATGTTCATAAATACCAACGAATATGTTCGTGAAAGTTAAAAAAACTAAACTCGAATACACTAAATAATAAAGGAATTAAAATTCAAATATGATGTTCATATATGTGACTCGTCCTAAATATTTTTGGATTCACCTCTTGTTGTTAGATCATTTGATATATATTATTAGCGTTAATTTTATTTTATTTGGTTTAGAGAGTACAAGATAATTACTATTTTTCATTAAATTCTATTGAATGATAAATAAGGATGAAAGGAGTGGCAAGTGAGCATGAAAACAGACAAAATGGTCTCATCATATCCAGAAATAGAATGCTATATATTATAATGTTGTGATTAGTTTGATTTATGTGTATTATGTTAAGATAATTAGATTTATTTAGTCTTCTTTTTTAACATGATTTATTGTCTTCATTTTCCTGATTTGATTGGCTTCTAATTAGAATCATTTAGAATCAGAATGTTATTTGAATGCCCAACGAGCTATGGAGGTGAAGTATAGGGTAAAGCAAGCTTTATAGGTAACCCTAAACTCTAGCCCGAATATTTTATCATCATCACTATGAGAGAGAAGATGATAATATACTATGGCGAGTTTTATTATATAAAAAAATTTAAGTAAAATGAAATTAGTCATATCAGACCGGTGAGTTTTATTCGTTATATTAGTATAACGAGTAGAGGTGGTAAACTGACCCGAGACCCAAATCGATTTATCTGATATCGATCCGAATAAGATGATCCGAACTTAACTCGAAACCCAAAACAAAACGAATCGAATTGAAATCGACCCGATTTTTAGTTGAACCGATATAGTCTCGATCCGATTTTTCAACCGAACAGAACGAACCCAAATCGATTTTCAACCAATCCGAATGAACCCGAACCGAAAGTAACCCGAACTGAAGAAAACCCGGAATAAAGAAAAAATATTAAAAGAAATAATGAAAGATTTGATGTGAATTGCCGTACAACTCACTACAATCTCAAATATATAGGTTTTATAAAGCTATATATGGGTTTAAAAAACTGATCCGACCTGAAAACCCGACCGAAACATATCGATCTCCTATTGAACTGATCTTGACCTGACCCGAAATTAACTGACCCGAAAGTCAACTGAACCAATGTGACCCGATTCGACTGATACCTTACCCAAATCACTATATACTAGAATTAAAATTGAACCAGACCAGATTTGACTCGAATAAAATCAAAATCAAATGTAGTCAAAATTAAACCTGAGTCGAACTGAACCCGATCCGAATGACCCGTTTGCCACTTCTATAACGGTTTCATTCAAAGGATATTAGATCAAAAATAATTTTTGCGTGACGGTTAGAAAAGAAAATAATAAAAATATGGTTGATATTTAGGCATTTTTATTTAAACTACCCATTTTAAATAGTTATTTAAAATTATGACCCCCACCTAAAGTTATTTAGAAAAATAACCCTTAAATCGAACGATTTGAAGGTTAGTTTTTTTAAATAAGTTTGGGTGGGGGTCAAAATTCTAAACAACTATTTAAGATGAGTTTTTTAAATAAAAATGCCTGATATTTGGGTAAAATCGTAGTTGATTTGAGCAGAGCAGGTGTTCACGTGGACTGCCGGGGATTCCGCCGTAGATCCCGTGGTGGAACACCACTGAAAACACAACATTTATCATTAAATTGAGCTTCAACGCTCTGTTTCTGTTTCAACTGCGCCCTCCATGGTGGGTTCGGTGTCTGTTGTTAATATAGACCACAGGTGTCTGCATAATCTGCCTGCATCTCTACTCCGCCCTTTTTCTATTTTATTTTTGAAGCTCATATTAAAACCAGATTTGCTGGGTCTGCCTCTAGCTTTCAGGGACTGTGGGTATTGATTGGTATGGATTGGCCATGTCGACTGGGAATCACACTGGACATGACATGACATGACCACACATTGGTCGTGTCTTTTTCTTCACCCTAATCATTCTGTCTTCGCCTTTCTATTGTGGATATTGAGATTATATTTGCATCGTGTTTATCGTTGTTGTGGATATAATAATTATTACGCGATCATAAATTTTTCAAAAGCCAAATGTTATTACTGACATGTCGATTGCATGAGCGTATTTTTGTGCCTTGCCAGATGATGGTGGGGAATCATGGGACCGAGATGTTAGCGGAAGCGAAGAGGCAGAGGTAGGTCTGAAAAATCATCTGCTCCATAGATTTGGCAAGCACATCAGCAGCTTGAAGATGGAGTTCTCAAAGAAGAAGAAGAAGAAAGGAAAACTACCAAAAGAAGCAAGGCAGGGATTGGTAGAGTGGTGGAATGTTCACAAGAAATGGCCATATCCCACGGTGACTTAAGCCTCATGTTTACATAAATCTGGCAATTGGCAATTGGCATTCACTAATCTTACACTAATCTTTGTTGTTGGTGGCTGAAGGAAGCTGATAAGATAGAATTGGCTGAAACAACGGGACTGGACCAGAAGCAGATCAACAACTGGTTTATAAATCAAAGAAAGCGGCACTGGAATCTATCCGAAACCTTCCATATCGACAATGAATGTTAAAAACATCCACTTATATGATCTATAATCGCTTCATTTTGTATATACAGATATATTAAACATAAACACTGTAGTATACATAATTTGTTGGCATATGTATAATGTATTAGCACATGTATGATTAGGGTTGCCCTTAGAGTTCAAACAATGTATCATATCAGAGTTTAAACTTATCTTTCTTACAAGCTTTATTAATTTCTTTGGTAATATGTATATTCGTATTACGGTTCATATTTAGGGTGCGAGACTGTCCCTCTAAATAATATTATCTCCAAGGTTTGAACACGCGTCGTCTCATTAGGAGTATAATATGCCTTACCCATATATGTATATATTGGATATAAATAAAACTAAAATAATTAAATACAATAAATAAATAAATCCAATATAAATAAATAAAATAAGTCTTAAAAGTCTTAAATACATATTATTAGAGTCTATTTTTACCATATAAAACCCAAATTGTATTAAAAGCCCGGAATACATTATTTTAAAAGCCCATTACACTTGCTCTCTACCAAGCAAAGAAACACAAAAGGCCCATTTGAGCTTTTAATTCCTGCCTAAAACTGAAACCCCAATAGACACGTGTCATCCCTTCATTCTCCTATCTCGTTCTCACGCGAATTGCCCTTTCAGCTGAATCTAGTTGTCTCCACTGATGCCAACAATCTAAAGTGAAAACTCGAAAGAGCGCTTTAGAGCAAGGGGCCAGAAACGCAGAAAGGGAATTGTGACGGCCGATTCTGAATGTGAGATGAGAATTAAAAAAGAAGCATCAAAAAGGTCTTAAAAGGGCAGAAGCCAATTAAAGAATCTCAACAAGTCATGATTTATGCATCAGGTAGGAAATTAGGGTCATGCTAACCCTCATATTTTAGTTGTTTTGATAGGAAGTAGATGGAAAAATAGAACTCCTAATGAGAAGACTTCTTCTAGCAAAGACAGAACTCCTAATGAGAAGAGTTCGCCTAGCAAAGACAAGATTTCTAACGAGAAGAGTACGCCATAACAAAGAAGAACTCCAAATGAGAAGAGTTCTCTCAGCAAAGACAGAGCTCCTAATGTAAAGCGCCCAACAAAAAATGATTCTTAATGAGAAGAGTCCGCCCTGACAAAGACAAAATTTCTAATGAGAAAAATTCGTCCAACAAAGAAGAAGAGTTCGATCAGCGAAGGAAGAATTCCTATTGAGAAGAGTTCATCCTCAGCAAAAGAAGGAGATAAAGGGGGATTGAGGTATTCCATAATCAGAAGAATAGCTTCAAGATTCCGTGAGCAGATGGTCCAGACAGAATCTGTGTCTTTTTAGTCTTTGCCCTATTCCTGTTCCACAGCAATGAGTAAATAGGGGCAGTTGTAATACCCATATTTTGTTCGGGTACCCGTATATATATAATTGAATATAAATAAAACCTAAATACAATAAATAAATCAAATACCAATAAATAAAATAGGTCTCAAAGTCCAAAATACATATTATTAGAGTCCATTTTTACCATACAAAACAAAAATTGTATTAAAAGTCTGGAATACATTTTTTTTAAAAGCCCATTACACTTGCTCTCTACCAGGCAAAGAAACACAAAAGGCCCATTTGTGCTTTTAATTCCCGCCTAAAATCGAAACCCAAAGGACACGTGTCATCCCTTCATTCGCCCATCCCGTTTTCACACAAATTGCCCTTTCAACTGGATCCAACTGTCTCCACTGGTGCCAATAATGACGTCACAACGCACTCAGGTATAAATAGAGAGAGAGAAACAATAATTAGGCAATGATTGTGCAATAATTATTGGATTTAATTGAGAAAGAGAAAAGGAGTCAAAGAGTTTACCTGAAGACAAAGAGTTGCTCGGAAGTCGATCAGACGTGGTCAGAGAACGTCACCGGAGCTTGACCGTCACCACAAAAAGGTAGCATTTTCTTTATTCTTTCATTTTTCTGCACTGAAACACAAAGTAAACCAAATTTAAGCTTCGGAATTAGGAAAAACAGCAGTAAAAACAAAATGTAAAACCTAAATCTAATGAGCCTTAAGGTTTTGGATTCATATCTTGCGTTTCTTGTCACCTTCGTACGTCACCGGAGCCCGAGAGAGGAGAGTTAGATTCGACTGGAGTTGAAAATAATAGAGGGAGAATGAGATTCGGTTTCGGGTAGGTAGTTTAGGTGGGGAAGCAGGGTGTTTCTGATGAAACATGTAGCGGATCTAGGTTTAGGAATGAAAACGAGAAAAATTGAGCTTTTAGGGTTTCGGCGCGGCGGCGGACAGTGGCCAGAAATCTCTCTAGTGGCGAAGCGCGGTGGTCGGAGTTGCAGGTCAGCCGGAGAAGACAGTCGGAAAGTTCAAATTGGCCGGAGAAGATGATAGGAGAGGTTCTGGTTGTCGAAGAAGGGTTAGGGATAACTTGAGACGACGACCGGTGACCGGTATCGCCTCTGGCGGCCGAGAAACATGTCAGGCAAGGGTTTTGGAGTCGAACAAAGATCAAATGGGAAATATTTGAAAAGACGGTTCGTGTTCTTGATGAAATTCATGTTTTGATTGAAGGAAACCATGTGTCAGAGCGGATTAGGTGTTAGAGTTGAATCAAAGGGTAAAAAATGAAGAATTAGGAAAAAGCGAGTGATGAAAAATGAGTTTTGATCCGAAATAACAAGGAAAAGAAAGGTGTTAAGTGTTTTTGAGGATTGAACATGGAAATAATAAAGAACTTGGATAAATTTGAAGATGAATGTGGGTTTTTGATCGAAAATGAGAGGGTTTTCTGGGCTCGACGTGTTCGTGTCAAGAGGATTTAGAGAGAGAGGGAGTGAGGAGAGAGAGAGAGAGTGGTTTTGGGAAATGGTTGAGTCGGCCCGATAATGCTCCTTTTATGGGTGAGTCAATATGACACTATTTTGGTGCCGAGTTGAGGGTTGGATCCACGCTCTTTAGAGCGGGTTTAGATACGAGTCTGTGATCCGATTGAGTCTGGGCTTGTGGTTTTTGGGCCAGGTTTAAACGGGTTTGGGTCGTTTTTTTAAGAAAATTAGTTTTGGGCTCCCAATTTAGTCCCCCTTTCAATTTAGTCACTAATGTTATATGATTTGGCTCTTATATTTTAATAACACGTCAATTTAGTCTATGTTTATTAGTTGCTTAATTTATTTAAGTGCTTTAAATTGTTTGTATGTTGCATGCTTTTAAATAACCATGTAATATGCATGGTTAGGAGAATTCAATACACTTAGTAAAGTAGAATTTAAGTCTTTTAAGATTAGATTCTCTAATTAAATCTAATTAAGCTAATAGAAGAGGACATTGTGGACAAATAAATGAATTGTTGAATAAGGCTTAAATATTCTAAGTTGATTAGTATCACATTGTAATGTGATGTTGATCAATGGAATATTTAAGTAAGAGATTCAATGTTTCATTTAAACGTAGAAAATGAGAATCACATATAGTTAGTTTAAATAAAACTAAAAATAGGATTAAATAGTTAGTGCCAATAAAACTAGAAATATTGTTACTTTTAGGTCTAATATGTGTAGTGTCCAATTACTTGGGTGTTACCATAAAAGCCCAAAAATTAATAATATTCATAGAATTTTAATTAATTAATTAATGGAGCCCTAATTAGGTCTTACATAAAATGGACAACAAAATAATTAGACATGCATTAAACCTTTTATATTGAGATACATTTTGAATATAAATTGAAGTGTCCTAATGTATTTGGATGTTTCAAACTTATATTCATCCAAAATGTATTTTCTTACAAAAGGATATCCTCATTTTAAATATAGTCTATTTAACAATTAAAAGATTTAATTAAATTCAGATTAATGTTCGAAATGCCAAAATGCCACGTGAAATTAATGAGGTACCGATAACGGGCGGTGTAGGGGTGCTAACCCTTCCCTACATGTAACCGACTCCCGAACCCGAATTTTATCAAAAGAATCTCTAGTCCGTTTTTATGGTGTCCGGTCTACCAAAGTGATCGGTGGCGACTTCAAAACGATTTTTTAAAATAATAAAGGAAATTTGAATTAAAATGAAAAAGGCGCTAATTTTAAGATCAAATTAAAATAAAAAATCTCAATTTTTAAAACCCTAACCGTCGGGCTGTTTTTTCACAAACGGTTTTAAAAAACGGTCGCGACATATCACATCCCTAAAAACCATATCTTATACCTTCTTTATATAAAAGTAGTAGATTGATCGTAAATTGTATTTACAATTACAACAATTTTAAGTTTGGATGAGTCTACCACGTGCGACGAATACCGCTGAATATCACTAACGATGAACACCGCTGAACATCATTAAATTGATTAATAAAGATTAAAAATTTGTAAAACCAAAGAATTAATTTTGATATAACAAAGAATTTAAGGACTAAATTGAAAAAGGGAAAATAAAATTTTAAGTCCTCAAAACTTCCCAAAACTTTTAAGTAAAATGGTTAAGTCAAAACCAAAGGTTATACAAATGTGTCTTTGTGTTTTCCAAGTCAAAACAGTGATTTTCGAGTCACAGTTTTGAAATGGCCCTTAGGCGTTTTGGAACGTTTTGAACTGTTAACTTGTGTTTCAGAACTTGCCTTCCCGTTTTGATACATGTGTATCGAAACAGGACCTTGTGTTTCGAAACAGATGAAGAACAATAGAACGGGTTGATCCGTTTCGATACGACAGTATCGAAACAACCTCAACCATTTCGAAACGATTTTCAAACTTGGATTAAAAAATATGGTCGTTGTAATTTTAAAACTGATTTTCAGAAAACGGTTAAGGTGTATCAAAATGAGTTAAACACGTTTCGATACGGGTTTTGACAGTGGCAAAATGTTTCGAAACGGCATCAAGAACGTTTCAGAACGGGCTCTTAGTATATCGAAACGATCATATCCGTTTTGATACGGTCTCTTAATTACACCTCAACGACTATTTCTATTTTGGTCTATTTCAAAACAGGTACAAGTGTTTCGAAACGGGTAGTTGCACAAGTGCAATTATGGTGGGAAGATTGTATCCCATCGGCTATATTTATGATGGCAACAACCCCAACAACTAGAATTGAATGAGAAGATATAAAAGGGAGTCTTGAAACAACTAGCAACAACTATTGATCTTCAAAGAAACATTCCAACACCAAATCCAAGCTCAAGTGCAAAATTTCCATATCTTTGTAAAAACCACAATTGTCATTCTTTTTAATTCCTACTTTTTAGATTCAATTGGGTTGAGTGGTTGTATATTGGAAAACTTTTGTATTGAGAGATACTTTGTAATTGCCTCAATCTTCTTTGTAAACCTTGTGAGAGGGTTTGGTCAATTTTGGGTAGAAAATTGACCATTTGTGTAAAAGTTTCCTCCTAAGCCTAGAAAAGGGGAAGATCAACTAGTGGAGTTGTTTGAAAATCCTTAGTGAGAGCTAAGGTAGTGAATGTAGAGTTCATTTGGAACTTGAACCACTATAAGTGCCTTGTCTTTAAATTTTTATTTTACCACTTCACTACCAAACATCTTAAAAATCAAATTCACCCCCCTCTTGGCTTAAATCGATTCAACGATCCAAATCAACAATTGGTATCAGAGCCTACCTCTTTTGAAGGATTAACAACCACAATATGAGATCCTAGAATAGTGTGATCAAGTCTAAACTCAAGTCATGACATCTACCTCAACCTCCAACCTTTACGAGTCTCAATCCACCACTAAACCACCTTTCTTCAATAGGGACAACTACCCATATTTGAAGAATATGATGCGTCTTTTCATCAAGTCTACCGACTAAATGGTTTGAGATATAGTGGAAGAAAGGCCTTTCATTCCAGTAAAAAGAAATGATGAAGGAAGATTTGTCCTTAAGCTGAAGTCGAAAATGAACGAGGAAGATAGACGAAGGATGCAAGTCAACGACAAAGCTCTACACATCATATTTTGTGCACTTGGTCCGGACATCTACTTTAAGGTTTCTTCAATCGAGAGTGTAAAAGAAGTGTGAGACACTCTAGAGACGACTTATGAAGGAACTAACGACGTGAAGGAGACAAAGATCGGGCTATTAAATTTGAGCTATGAAAATTTCAAGATGGATCCCGATGAGAGCATCTCCAAGATGTTTGATCGGTTTTCGATCACCGCCAATGGTCTTAAAGGATTCAGTGAAATGATTCCTAAAGATAAGCTAGTAGGAAGCTTCTTTATTCTCTCCCAGAATCTAGGCATGGTAAAAGAACGGCCATCATCGAAGCTAAGAATTTGAAGAATGTTGGGATGTTCGGTGCTTGATTCCTTCAATCGTGGGAAAGAAAAGATAGACAATTTACACAAGGATTTATAGTGGTTCAACCTTCTAACCAAGGTCTACATCCACTACCTTAGCTTCCCACTAAGGATTTCTAAACAAATTCACTAAGAATTTCGTCCCCTTTTCTCGGATTAGGAGGAAACCATTACCACGATCAAGCTTTCTACCCAAAGCTTGATCAAACACTCTCTTACACAAGAAAGACTTAACAAACTAGAAATCCCTCTAATAGGTGATTGTTTGCACTATAAAGCTCTCACCCAAAACCTAAACACTTGAGCAAATTTAACAATATTTAGCTCACTAGTGTTGTCTAAGCAAGGAATGTACAATTAAAGCTCTAGACACAATTTTTCATCATAATGTTGTAACAATTGAAGCATTAACCATTACTAGATGCGTAGAGGTCCCTTTTATACTCCTAATTGAGTTTGTAGTCGTTACTAGCCGTTGGGGTTGAATTGGAGCCGTTAGAGACTTAATTTCCCACCATAAATGCAATTCTGCAGCTCCCTGTTTCGAAACGCTCGAACTCGTTTCGAAACACTCTTCAAATAGAAAGAGTCGTTGCAGTCTGATGCAGCACCCGTATCGAAACGCCATTGGCCGTATCAAAACGCTTGCCCCGTATTGAAACGCTCTACATTTAAAATATAGTTGGGAAATACCCGTTGGGGGTTTATGATCGTTGGGATCAATGCCACATAGGCTTTTCGAAACGGCATAGGCCGTATCGAAACGCTATGCAAAATCTCACCCAGATAAAGCCTGTTTCGAAACCCGTTTCGAAACACTTTGACAATGTAAAGACCCATATCGAAACACCTGGATGGTTTTGTTGGATTTGGCTTTGAAAACACATAAAACCCTTTTGAAATATCCCCTAAACACAGTTTCAAGTTGTTTGGACTTTAGAAATGGTTTTGAATTCTTTTTAACTTTGTCCAAAATATTTTTCAATTATTATATCAAAACATTAGTTCTACAATCTCACCCTTTTTGATATAATAAAACCAACTTAAAAATTTGTTTGGGATTCTCCCCCTTTAAGTTTAAAAATGTGAATAAGAGATGAAATATTTAAAATTAAGTAAAGCTACCCCTTATTCATTTGAAAATGCAATTTTTCAAACCAAACTCTCACCCTTTTTGTTATATCAAAAAGAATTTAAAAGATATTAAGTTCAAAATAACTTAGGAGGTTTAAAAAATGACAAAAATAAGAACTTTGGTTTTAAAATGGCTCCCCCTTACTCAAAGCATCATCAAAATGTTAGTCCAACATATATGATCATAATCTAGTTGAAATAAAAAATATATCGAATTAAACAAATAAAGCAACTAGATTTTTACCAACACTTTAACCCAAGGGAGAACGTGAAACCTTCCTTCTTCAAGTGTTCTTCCTTGTGTGCATGGATCTCCCCCTCAATGTTTGACTTGTTGATCACTCTCCATCACACCTAGAAAAAGACAATCAAGTAATTTTTGGTATCCAAATTTCTTTGGATCCATAGACGTTAGTAGCACAAAACTTAGTCCCCTTAGGAATCCATTTTTCAATTTCATCTTTTTTGTTGAAGTACTTAGTCCTTTTGGGACCCAAATACTTCTAAAATCTTTACCATTTACAAATCTAGGGGCACTAGATTGCCTTACATAAAAATTTGATTTTCCTAAATTATTTTTCTTTTGAAGTTCATTGAAAATCAAATCTTTTTCTTTCTTGAGATCATCAACCTTTTTTGATGATCTTTTTCCAATGTTTGAAGCAATTTTTGTAAATCCAAAACTTTAAGCTCAAAATATTTAATTTTTGCTTCAAACTCTAAATTGGTTTTAGAAAGCAAATCATTTTCAGTTTTTAACTTTGAAATCAATTTCTTGTTTTTCGAAAATGAGGTCTTGAACTCAAAAACCAATTCATCATAGGCTTCTTCTAACTCATCAAAAGAATATGAATTTGAACTAGATGAGTTAGAAGTTACCTCCCCCTCATTGATGGCCATCAAGCATAGATGGGCTACCTCATCATTGGTGGAGTCTTCATCACTCCATGTGGTCACATATGTTTGCTTTGAAGATGATCTCTTCTTGTTGGACTTGTGGGATTCCTTCATCTTCTTCCTCGATTCATGCTTAGATTTTTCCATTTTGCTCTTCATGAACCGGGCAAATTTGTTGAAGAGATAGGATATCTCTTCATCTTTGCTTTCCTCCTCACTTAGTACTACATGATGGTATGTGGAGGATTTGAGAGCAACGACACTTGCGTTGATGTCTAGCTCCATGATCTTCTTCTTCCCCATAACACTAATATATTCCCTCTTCTTCTCTTCTTCTTTGTTTTTCTTCATTATTTGATGAGTGAGAATTGACCCCATGAGTTCATCAATCTTCAAGGTCTTCAAATTCTTAGCTTCGATGATGGCGGTCCTTTTTGAGTCCCATGACTCGGGAAGGGAGTAGATGAGCTTTCGGACAAGCTTCTCTTTCAGGATGGCTACTCCATAACCTTTGAGTCCATTGGTTATAGTGGAGAACCTATCAAACATCTTCTTGATGTTTTCTTCTGGATCCATCTTGAAGTTTTCATACGCTAAGGTGAGGAGCCCGATCTTGGTCTCTTTTACTTCGTTGGTTCCCTCGTATGTGACTTCAAGCTTGTCCCATACCTCTTTGGCACTCTCACAAGAAGACATCTTCTCATAGATGTTTGGGCCAAATGCACAAAAGAGAATGTGCAAGGCTTTGCAATTAAGCTTCATTTTCTTGCGGTCGTCGGCACTCCATTTCGCCTTGCTTCCTTGTGGCACGAACGAACCATGTTCTACTATATCCCAAAGCTTGTAGTCCTTGGACTTTATGAAGAACTTCATCATTGTCTTACAATGGGCATAATGTGTTCCGTCGAAGAATGGCGGTTTGTCGATTGATTGTGCCATTGAGCCAGTTGAGTAAAATGATGATCAAGCTTGCCGGATCTTCTCAATAGGATGTTAATCCTCTTTAATTGAGCCAAGCTCTGATACCAATTGTTGGGATGTTCGGTTCTCGATTCCTTCAACCGTTTTTGCTCGCCAAGTGTGGAATTGGAGCCGTTACTAGCCGTTGGGGGTCCTCTTCAATGGGCATTAACCATTACTAGATGCTTTGAGGTCCCTTTTATACTCTTAATTGAGTTTGTAGCCGTTACTAGCCGTTGGGGTTGAATTGGAGCCGTTGGAGGCTTAATTTCCCACCATAAATGCAGTTCTGCAGCTCCCCATTTCAAAACGCTCAAACCCATTTCGAAACACTATTCAAATAGAAAGAGTCGCTGCAGTCTGATGCAGCACCCGTATCGAAACGCCCTTTGTCGTATCGAAACGCTCGACATTTAAAATGTAGTTGGGAAATAGTCGTTGGGGGTTTATAACCGTTGAGGTCAATGCCACATAGGCTTTTCGAAACGGTAGAGGCCGTATCGAAACGCTATGCAAAATCTCACCCAGATAAAGCCTGTTTCGAAACCCGTTTCGAAACACTTTGACACTGTAAAGACCCATATCGAAACACCCCTAGGTGTTTCGAAACGCCTGTATGGTTTTGTTGGATTTGACTTTGAAAACACATAAAACCCTTTTGAAATATCCCCTAAACATAGTTTCAAGTTGTTTGGACTTTAGAAATGGTTTTGAATTCTTTTTAACTTTGTCCAAAACATTTTTCAATTATTATATCAAAACATTAGTTCTACAAAGACTTTGAAGCTTGATGAGCTCGTCGGTTCTCTTTTTACTCATGAGATTATGAAACAAGGAAGAGAAGAAGAAAAGAAGAAAGAAGAATAGAGAAGCATGAGGTGAAAAAGAAGAAAAAGCTAGGAGTTTCTCTCAAAGCCTTTCTACAAGAGAAGAGCTCTTCTAGTGATGAGGAAGATATTGAGGAGTTGGCAATGATAGCCAAACGCTTCTCACGATTCATGAAGTCTAACCGAGGAAGGAAATTTCAAAGAAAAGTGGACTTCAAGATCAAAAGCAAAGAAGAAGAAAGGGATCCCATCATTTGCTTTGAGTGAAAGAATCTGGGACATATTCGTTCTGATTGCCCTCAACTCAAGAAGAAGGGCTTTGAGAAGAAGAAGAAGCTCAAAGCCAAGATTGCTACTTGGAGTGATGAGGAGCCATCTAAGGATGAGGAACATGAAGTGGCGAACCTTTGCCTCATGGCTCTTGAGGAGAATTCTAGGGTAACCTCTAACTCATCTTGCTTTGATTTTACATTTAATGAATTGCATGATGCATATGATGAGTTACAAGAGGTATATGATGAGTTAGTAGAGAAATATAAGGAGTCTGTTTTGAAAAACAAAAAAGTCATTTCATATTTAAAAGCTCAAAACGATTTACTCTCTAAAACTAACTCGGATTTTGAGAAAAAAGTTTCAAGCTTGCAAGATGATTTAAATTTCTTTGAACAAGAAAACATTGATTTAAATAACCTTCTTTCTCAGTGTAATGATGAACACCAAAAGTTGGTGGATGAGCTTAGTGAGCTCAAAAATTCTTTCAAAAATGTTGGTTCTTCAAAGCTTGAAAAATGTGAATCTTCAAAAACCAACTTTGTAAAAAGAAAGTATTTTAAATACAAACAAAGTGGCTTGACTCCCCCAATATCAAACAAATGGATAACCTCACAATGCTCTCCCGATACTCTTGCGAGATATGAAAACCAGAATAAATAAACTTGAAGTTTTTATTGCTTGAACAGAAAAATTCCTAAAACAGTACAATCCTTGCTACTACTTTACAAAATCAACCCTTAGCCCTAGGGAAATTTTAGAACATGATAAAGAGGGGAAACGACAAGGGTTTGGGGAAGACAGCTAGGAATGAGATATCCTTCCCTAGGTCTAATTACATGCCTTTATATAGGTCTTGGGTCCAAGTTTTCTACTATGACAAGAATACAAGTTTAAACTAAAGTACAACTCTATTAAAGATTAAATCTTCTGAGTAGATGCCTTTAGTTCGTCCTCTTTTCTTTCTTTGGGTTTATTCCTTGGACTTTGGGCTTGGCCTTCATTCTGCTTCAGGGTTCAGAAAAATATAGGAGTGGCCCACGACAGACCGGCTAGAAGACCTCTATTTGTCGAGCTTCACTTCACTTGTCCACTTCATTCTTTTGTCGTCATGGCTGCCATGGCAATGGCCACGGCAGCGTGTGCTCCTCGACTCCAGTTCTGTGATCCAGCTCTACTCCATTTTTGCCCTACGCCTGCCACAACAGATGCCTGCAAAGTGACAAAAATCAGTAGCAACTATGTCATTTCATCTAATTGTGATGCATATGCAGAAATCTATCCTAAATGCAATGAAATATGCTTGAATGCAACAGAAATATGGGTAAATGAGGGGTAAAATATAGAACTTTTATACACTCAACACACCCCCAAACTCAATTTCTTGCTTGCCCTCAAGCAAATACGACCTAACTAAAAATAAAACCTTTTTGGTTTGGCTTAATTTAGTGAACCTTTCATTACCTACCACACATTCCCTATCAAGAACAATACCTTGTCGGGCGTTTCTGGATTTGTTTGGAACCATGCTATAGTTCTTGTGCAGTGTGTGCTGGTTTTGTGAACAAATATGTGCCTAGACTCCTTTAGTTTACCAGAATAGTCATGCTTACAAACTTGAGTTTTATGCCAATTTATTTTTTTGGAGGCAATTCTTAGGCTCATTTAGTTTTTTTCTAACTTAAGCTTAAAGAGAAATCTCCCTAAAATCAGTGCAAGGCAGTTTTTAAGCAAATGAGTCTAAATTCTTTCTTTCCTTTATTCCTTTCCTAGAGCCAGTGATAGGCACCTCTAGGGGCGATCTCAAGTGGGTAAACATTCCTATTCCAGTGTATTATAGAAGTATATATAGCATAAGAGTCACAAAGAGTTTTTTACAGATCAGAATTATAGCAAGGCTCTAAACAGTTCCTAAAACTTCCTAAAGGCACTGTCAGGACAAAGTATGTCGCGGCAGGTAAGTTTAGTTTAAAGACTTAAGCCAGATTTTTGTTTTTTTTTTCATTTTTTTTAACACAAAAATAAACTTAAAGATAAACTAATAATTAGACACAAATTAAGACACAACTAACAGTTTCGTTAATGGAGGGATACCACCCCCAAACTCGAGGGTTGCATTGCCCTCAATGCACGATAGAATGAAAATTAAAAAAGAAAAACAAATACATCACAAAATAGAAAAAACAACAAAGACAACAAAATATTAGTAAAAGCACTTAAGTGGAGGAGCTGTCGTCGTTGTTGCTGCTGATTTGGAGCTGCCGGTGGGCAGTGACTTTCATGGCAGGGGCTGGTAGGTTGCTGGGGGAGGCAGAGGTCGTTTTCTTCTTTGCCTCTTGAGGTGGTTGGACACGTGTCGGTGAGATGCGTGGGGGCTGGTCCAGTACCTCGAGGTCATCGTCGGAGCTGCTGCTGCTGGCAGATCTGCCTTGACAGGGCCCTTCGGCAGTCTCATTTAGCTTCTTCCTTTTTATCGGAAGATAGTCCTTTGAGATGTCTCGCGCTACAGAGGGCTCGGAGTCAGAATCTTGCCAGACGGAAGAGGAGGAGAACCTTTCGAATTATTTGGGGTCGATCTCTGGTATGGGTTCCTTCCTCTTCTTTCCTCTGGCAATAGTAGACTGTCTGCCGCCTTCGCCTGTTGTGGCAAGTGTAGGTGTGGAGGCAACAGAGGGGGTTTTAGGGCTCGCAGCAGGGGTGAGGGCAGCAAAGAAGGTCTCTAGGAAGGAGGGGAATTGCACATGGGTAAAATGTAAATCATTGTGAATGAAATTTACCGTTGTGGCTGTGAAGTCCCTCATAAAGCCCATCAGTCCGAGCTGTCGTTCCTCCATCCTTTTCAGCATCGTCAGAATCTGGCCGGAGGTGTCTGCCAGAGGTGCTGCTGCCGTCTATTGTGGTTCTGCTGCGACAGGTTCTGGGGAGCTAGGACTTGCCGTCGGTTCTGTCGTGGCAGAGGGGTTGATGTACGACAGAGGGGTGGCAACTTTCAACTCCATAAGACTGTAAATATTCCGTTGCGTCCACCCTTTTCCTTGGACCTTGACGTCCACCTCAATTTTCGGTACATTGTTGCCTCGGTAGATGGTGGTGATGAGGTAGGGGAAGACGAGTGGGCCCGACGGTCAGAGCGCACATTCGAGGATCCCGTCCCGGACATAGCAGCCGACATTAATTTGTCTCTCGACATTAATTTGACGAAGTGATTCCACAATTTGGCTTGTGGAGTCAGCTGGGTTCTCCTTACGGTCCATCAGTGTTTCGGGTCATCGCTCCACTCCGTTCCTTCTTCTGTTACCTCTGCCATAACAACGTCATAGTTTGCCAGCGTCAGACTATTCACGAACCTCCTGTGGGTGTCCTCCCTCTTGCTCACGTACAGCCCGTATAATGTGTTGATGTACGCAGGCTCGAGAGATATTTGCTTGCCTCGAACGGTTACTGTCGTGGCATCCTTACTGTCGACGGCATCGTAGAACTCTCGGACGAGGGTTATATTCATCTCCTCGGGTTGAGCAGCAAATTTCTGCCACTTGAAGGCTTGAATCTTCTTAGCTATGAAACTTTCTAGCCCTAAATCTCTCGTGGGTTGTGTGTAGATGAACCCTTGTTCCTCCCACATTTCCCTCTTTTGGAAGGAACTGTAGTACCTCTTGGTAGATTCGGTGGAAGCGAACCGGTTGGGAATGTCATTGTGACTTGGGGTTGATACTGTCGTGGTAGAAGTGGAGGCAGCGCTACGGCGGGTGTGTCTGCTAGCCATTGCAAGGACTGTAGCAAAAATGAAAAGAAATTTTTTGAGATCTAAAATAGAGGAAGCAGGTTGAGAGAATGAGAGTGAGATGAAAAATGAACAGGGAGTGGGGGTTTATATAGAATGGGGATTTTCTACTCGTTGGGTCTGTAACGGCAGGCGCAAATAACGGGGCTAGCTGTTTTGTGGTTTCTGACGCGTTTGTCACATGTTTCCGTGTCTACTGCGCGTTTGTTACATGTTTGCGTGTCTGTCGCGACAGCTCCGTGACAGGCTGTTTTCTATGCGTCTATCGCGATAGTTGGTGACAGGTTGTGACAACAGACTCGTCCGTTGGGCTTTTTAGGTTGTTGTGAATGTGGTTGGCTGGTTTATTCCTTCTTTTTGCTTTGCTTCCTTTATTTCCTAAAAATAATTAAATAAATAAAATAAAATAAAATCTTGGTTCCTAAAATAAATAAAAATCTTAATTCCTAATAAATAAATAAATAAATAAATAAAATAAAATAAAATAAAACTAAGTTAAATTAGGGATGCCTTGAGGGGCATCTCCTAAAGTAACTACTTCCTGCATCCTTGTGGCTTCAGTCCCATGATAATGCTTGATTCTCTGTTCATTGACCTTGAACTGGTGCCCATCCTTTAGAGATTTGATTGTAATGGCACCATGGGGGAAAACTTGGACAACTTGGAAAGGACCGGGCCACCTAGATTTAAGCTTTCCTGGGAAAAGCTTCAACCTCGAGTTGAATAACAACACCTGCTGCCCTGGGTAGAACTGTCGTGGCAGCAGCTTCCTGTTGTGCCACTTTTTGGTTTTGTCCTTGTAGATCTTGGCATTGCCGTAGGCCATTGCTCGAATTTCTTCAATTTTATTCAAGTCTAGTAGCCTTTTCTGTCCTGCCTTATCCCAATCCATATTTACTGCCTTGATAGCCCAGTAAGCTCTGTGTTCTATCTCAACAGGTAAATGACAGGTTTTCCCATAGATGAGTCTATAGGGTGACATCCCCAATGGTGTTTTGAACGCTGTTCTATAGGCCCATAGTGCATCATTTAGATGTAGAGACCAATCCTTTCGAGTGGGTTTAACCATCTTCTCTAGTATGTTCTCTACTTCTCTATTTGATATCTCGGCCTGCCCATTGGTTTGATGGTGGTATGTTGTTGCAATCTGGTGCTTTACTCCGTATTTTCTCAAGGCAGCAGCAATTACCATGTTATCGAAGTGTCTCCCCTCATCACTAATTATCGCCTTTGGGATACCAAATCTGGAGAAGATATTCTTGTGAAGAAATCTTTGAACAATTTTGGCGTCGTTTTTCTGAGTGGCGATCGCTTCTACCCACTTTGACACATAATCCACTGCTAGTAGGATGTACAGGTTCCCACAAGATTCTGGGAATGGTCCCATGAAGTCGATTCCCCATACATCAAAGATTTCAACCTCTAATATGTTCTGCAGTGGCATCTCATGCCTTCTTGATATGTTCTCAGTCCTTTGGCATTTGTCACAACCTTTGTAAAAAGCTTGTGCATCATTGAACAATGTGGGCCAATAGAGACCGGATTGCAGAACCTTGGATGTAGTTTTGTTTCCACCTAGGTGTCCTCCATACGGGGAAGCATGGAAGTGGTGAAGCACTGCTTCCTATTCATCCTGTGGTACGCATCTCATGGTAATCTGATCTGCATAGTGCTCTTCCGATACTCTTGCAAGATATGAAAACCAGAATAAATAAACTTGAAGTTTTTATTGCTTGAACAGAAAAATTCCTAAAATAGTACAATCCTTGCTACTACTTTACAGAATCAACCCTTAGCCCTAGAGACAGTTTAGAACATGATGAAGAGGGGAAAATGACAAGGGTTTGGGGAAGAGGGCTAGGAATGAGATATCTCTCCCTAGGTCGAATTACATGCCTTTATATAGGCCTTGGGTCCAAGTTTTCTACTATGGCAAGATTACAAGTTTAAACTAAAGTACAACTCTATTAAAGATTAAATCTTCTGAGTAGATGCCTTTAGTTCGTCTTTTTTTCTTGCTTTGGGTTTCTTCCTTAGACTTTGGGCTTGGCCTTCATTCTACTTCAAGGTTCAGAAAAATATAGGAGTGGCCCACGACAGACCGGCTTGAAGACCTCTATCTGTTGAGCTCCACTTCACTTGTCCACTTCATCCTTCTGTCGTCATGACTGCCACAACAGTGGCCACGACAGCATGTGCTCCTCGACTCCAGTTCTGTGATCCAGCTCTGCTCCATTGCTGCCCTGCGTCTGCCACAACAGATGCATGCAAAGTGACAAAAATCAGTAGCAACTGTGTCATTTCATCTAATTGTGATGCATATGTAGAAATCTTTCCTAAATGCAATGAAATATGCTTGAATGCAGCAGAAATATGGGTAAATGAGGGGTAAAATATAGAACTTTTATACACTCAACAGTTTTTAGAAACAAACTAGATGAGAGTGGTAACATAATGAGAAACAAGGCTAGGCTTGTTGCTTAAGGTTACACTCAAGAAGATGGAATTGATTTTGATGAAACCTATGCACTCGTAGTTAGAATAGAAGCAATTAGGATGTTACTTGCATTTGCATGTTATCATGATTTCAAGCTTTTTCAAATGGATGTCAAAAGTGTGTTTTTAAATGGTTTTCTAAATGAAGAAGTGTGTGTGGAACAACCACCGAGTTTTGAAGATCCTATTTTTTCAAACTATGTTTTCAAATTGTCAAAAGTTTTATATGGTTTAAAACAAGCTCCTAGAGCATGGTATGAAAGATTATCAACTTTTCTAATTGGAAAAGGTTTTGAAAAAGGAAAGGTGGACACAATGCTATTTATTAAAAACAATGGCAAAAATATCTTAGTAGTTCAAATTTATGTTGATGATATTATTTTTGGTTCTACTAATGAGTTACTTTGTCAAGATTTTTCTAAGTTGATGCAAGGTGAATTTGAAATGAGCATGATGGGGGAGCTCTCATTTTTCTTAGGGACTCAAAATCAAACAAATGAAGGATGACATCTTCATCAATCAAGCTAAGCACATCAAAGATGTGCTCAAAAAGTTTGGCTTGGAGCAAGCAAAGCCTCAAGCTACACCAACGAGCTCATCCACAAAGCTTGACAAAGATGAAGGAGGTAAGTGTGTCGACTCTAAGCTTTATCGCTCTATGATTGGATCTTTGCTTTACCTTGCCGCAAGTAGACCGAATATATTGTTTAGTGTTTGCTTGTGTGCTAGGTTCCAAGCTAGTCCTAGAGAGTCTCACCTTATAGCCGTTAAAAAGATCTTTAGGTACCTTAGAGATACTCCTTGTTTAGGCCTTTGGTATTCTAAAGACTCAACCTTTAACCGTCATGCTTATTCGAATGTGAATTATGGGGGTTGTAAAATAGATAAGAAAAGTACTTGCGACACTTGCCAATTCCTAGGTAGTATGCTCATATCTCGGTTCTCTAAGAAACAAAATAATGTAGCTTTTTTCTTGGGCTTCAATACAATCAAACTTGTATCGAAACGGTCAACCTATTTCAGAATGTTCGTAGACGTTTCAGTATGCCTATTTTGAAACGTTTTTTTCCTGTTTCGAAACGTGTATCTGGAAAAGCCTATTTTAAAGGCTTTTAAATGTTCAAATTCACTTTTAATCAAACTTTAAAACCCTCAAAACCCTAACTCGATTTCCTCTATAAAAACCCTCCAAATCTCCTTGTTTTTTTTATCAAAACTTGAGGGCTTTTACTCCCAAATGAAAATCTAAGCAAGCTTCATCAATTTTGTGCAATTTCATCCACCAATTCTTCCAAAATCTCATATTTGAGGTATTTTCTATCTTTTTCCTTTTCTTTTGATTTCTTTCAAATCTTAAGTTAGAAAATTATAGTTTCACATTGTATACTTGTTTTATATTATGGGTTTTCAAAATCTTGTAAAAAAATTTTATTCAAATATATTTTGTTTTGATCGTATTTTTTAACATTGTTTTTCAAATTTGCTTTCATCAAAAAAAATATATGTATATATTTTCAAAGTGTTTTTAAAACCTTAATGGGATTATCATTGGATTGAATTAGGACTTAATGTATACACTCAAAATTTCTTGCTTGCTTTGTTTTTTAGGTGTTTTTAAATGGAATCTAAGAAACGAAAAACTGAAAGGGGTGAAGGTTCGAACCAAGGTGACAATATTTGTCCAAACCTTACCCTTCTCTATTTCAAGAGTCTTAAAAATCAAGACACTAAGAGTCATTTCAAACTACTTCAAGATGTCGTTGTTCGAAGAGAGCGAGTTGTGGATATGGATTTCCTTGACTCCGAGCGTTTCCTCTCTCGATACCTACCTCTCTTGCACTTGATTATCTCATGGTTCATTCGCCCATCCAGAGGTAAATTTGCCCACATCCGCTAAGTTGATAATTTTTGGCTCGAGTGTTTCCGCCAAGCACAACAACCGAATTTGGTGAAGATCATGTTTGTCAAGATGGTCCATCAAGTGAGGATTCGTCTAACCGACTCCCTCACCTCCTTCACCTATGGGACAGTGTTGAGCTACATCTTTGTTCGTATTGGTCTTGATTGCTCATATGATTTTCCAGAACCACAAAAGCAAAAGCTTGGTGAATCTTCTCTTGTGAGATCCGAATTTCGTTACACCCTTGATGAATGGGTTCGTATTGATAGAAGAGCTCAAGCACCTCAATTTGAGCCTCAACCTCAAGCTCCGGCTCTCGTTGTGGCTCACAACAATGATGCTCTTATGGTCTTCCTTACCGAGAGGTTCAACACGATGGACACGAACATGGCTTCAGGATTTGGTGCTATCAACACTCGTTTGCAATCCTTGGAGGATCGTGTTCTTGGAAACGAGAATCGTCTTACCACTCTTGAAATCCAACATTCATCCATGAATCTCTCCTTCTCCAACTTCTATGGTGATTGGAGGCGTTTTCGCCAAAGATCAAGCGAAGGATAAGAATGATTTTTTGTATGACATTGGAGATGATGATGGTGATGAGGCACCCTATACTTTTTGCATACCATCATATTATGTCATATTAAGATTAAGTTTGCACTTATCTATGTTTTTTTGTTTTTAAGACCTATGTTTTGATTTTATGCTTTTTAGGATTGAGTTTGATAAGTATGTTTTGATGTTGTTTCTTGAACTTAAATGCCTTCTATAATATTATGTTGTTTGGTTTATGCTTTATGTCTCTTTTATTCTCATATTAGCCTTGATTATATATTTTGATCTAACAAAAATGGAGAGAAGTAATTTCTAAGAGCCTAAGTGTTTTTAAGTTGGTTTTGAGTTTCAAGTTCTTTCAATTTCAATTTTTCAAAACTTTAAAACATATCTTAAATTGAGGGGGAGTTAAAAGTTTTTCAAAGTTTTCAAAACACTTAAAAATTTATACTTGGTTTTGTTATATCAAAAAGGGGTGATTGTAAAACCAAATAATTAATTTTGATATACCAAAGAATTTAAGGACTAAATCGAAAAGGAGAAAATAAATTTTTAAGTCCTCAAAACTTTCCAAAACTTTTAAGTAAAATGGTTAAGTCAAAACCAAAGGATATACAAATGTTTCTAAGTGTTTTCAAGACAAAATAGTGGTTTTCGAGTCACAGTTTCAAAATGGCCCTTACGCGTTTTGGAACATTTTGAAATTGTTAACTTGTATTTCGGAACTTACCTTCACGTTTCGTTTCGATACAGATGTATCGAAACAAGACCTTGTGTTTCGAAACAGATGAAGAACAACGGAACGGGTTGATCCATTTCGATACGACAGTATCGAAATGACCTCAAATGTTTCAAAACAATTTTTAAACTTGGATTCAAAAATATGATCGTTGTAATTTTATAACTAATTTTCAGAAAACGGTTAAGGTGTATCGAAACGAGTTAAGCATGTTTCGATACGGGTTTTGACAGTGACAAAATGTTTCGAAACGACATCAAGCATGTTTCGAAACGGGCTCTTAGTGTATCGAAACGATCGTATTCGTTCTGATACGGTCTCTTAATTACACCCCAACAGCTATTTCTATTTTGGTCTGTTTCGAAGCAAGTACAGGTGTTTCGAAACGGGTAGTTGCAGAAGTGCATTTATGGTGGGAAGATTGCATCCCAGCGGCTATATTTATAATGACAACAACCCCAACGGCTAGAATTGAATGAGAAGGTATAAAAAGGAGTCTCAAAACAACCAACAACAACTATTGATCCTCAAAGAAACATTCCAACATCAAATTCAAGCTCAAGTGCAAAATTTCCATATCTTTGTAAAAACCCAAATTGCCATTCTTTGTAATTCCTACTTTTTAGATTCAATTGGGTTGAGTGCTTGTATATTGGACAACTTTTGTATTGAGAGATACTTTGTAATTGCCTCAATCTTCTTTGTAAACCTTGTGAGAGAGTTTGATCAATTTTGGGTAGAAAATTAACTATTTGTGTAAAAGTTTCCTCCTAAGCCTAGAAAAGGGGAAGATCAACTAGTGGAGTTGTTTGAAAATCCTTAGTGAGAGCTAAGGTAGTGAATGTAGAGTTCATTTGGAACTTGAACCACTATAAGTGCCTTGTCTTGAAATTTTTATTTTACCAATTCACTGCCAAACATCTTAAAAATTCAATTCACCCCCTCTTGGCTTAAATCGATTCAACGATCCACTCAACAAAATTTCAAGGACTCAACATGCAATTAATAATTATTTAAAAAATTCAATTAAATTATTATTATATATATATATATATTAAAATTTTGAATTTTTTTAATAAGGGTAAACTACATATTTAGTACCTAACCTACTACCGTATTTCATTTTTGGTACCCCACCTATTATTTTTGACAAAATAGTACCTAATATTATATTTTTGTTATATTTTAGTACCCGACTGTTAAAACTAACATATCTGATGATGTAACTTATTTTTTAATTGGAATAATAATAGTTTTAGTACCTAAATTTGTATATTTCTATTAATCCGGTCCTAACTTTATCAATTTAATCATTAATTTAACTATTTGAGTTTAAACCGCAATTTTTTATGTCCTCTTCCTTAAAAAACCCTAATCCCTCTTTTTTCTTGAACAATTCCACCGTTTGCACACTTTATAAATCAATTCACATAGATAATGTTAAACTGGAATACATACAATTTAATTAATTTAACATTATACAATGGAAACCCCAAAATTTTCCCTTCAACAATTTCACTATTGTAAATTAATTCAATTAGATGGTGGTGAAGGCGGCATGAGCGGTGGCCGTGGCGGTGGGGGAGTTTCAAACCACCAGCAAGTATTTTCTCGCCCTTTGTATTGTTCTAGATGAAGACCGTGCAAGTGGAACCCCAGTATTTTTCCTTTTTTTTATTGCTCCACATAGATGACAATCAGGCACAAAAAAAATTTGAGTCAAGGTTGATAGTGGCTCAAGGGAAAAAAAGGGTTAGGGTTTTAGGGAAGATGATAAATTGATAGGGTTTAGACCAATTGATAGTAGGGTAAACTATACTAATGACCACCGAACTATGAGGTTGGTGTCGATTTGATCACTATATTTTCAATTGTCTTAAATATACCACATAACTATTTAATTGGTTCCAATATAGCCACCTGCCGTTAAAAAAAACGAAAAAGTTAACGGGACTGTTAAAATAATTGGTATAATTACACATTTAATCCCTTTTATTTATACAATCATTCAATTTAATCCTAATTTTAATCTAATAAAATAAATTAATTATTCAATTAGGTGGTGACACGTGTCATCACCTTATTTGAGGGATTTATCTATTTTTATTAGATTTATTAAATTTATTTTCCTTCCCCAATCAGGTGGTGACATGTGCCACCACTAATTGGAGTAAGAAAAATGAAATAGTAAAAAATGGTCCCAAGGAGAATTGAACTTAGATCTTTAGGGAAAGAGAGCAATGCTCTTGCCACTGGACCAAGCTTATTTCTAGTAAATGGAATACCAAATATAATATATGTGGTATATGTGATTTGCAAAATTTTTTACATTTATGCATGTAAAATAGATTACTTTATGATGCTTCAGCAATGGACGAACCTCTACCATGTAATAGCTAACCTAAATCAAAGAACGCAATAATTAGTTGCTACTAATCTCAGAAGGAATACCAAAAACCCTAAGAATTTCCCTCAGGCACTTGCCATTCCTGATTCCAGAGAGCATGGTGGAAAGCATTCACGTGAATACAGAAACCATGCAGAAAGGCATATGGCTCTCTCTTCAAGTTCTGCTGATGCTTTGAAGGACCATTTCAAGTCAACTGCTGCCGATGGTAAGATGCAGCAGTGGTTCCGTGAAGGAGTGGCAGGTAATTAGTTTGCTCTTACATTTTTAGTATGTAACTTGGGTGCTTTTCTAGATGTCAATGTTCTAAAATTAGATGTAACTTGGTGCGTGTCCTGATTTCAGGTTAAGGTTAGGTAGGTAGCTTTACTGCAATCAGTAGTATGGATTGATATCATTATATAGCCATGGCACAAGAATTGTGTGTACTATACTTTCTTGTGAATTTGACAGTTTGGGGTGCTGGGTAGAAATTTTTTTCTATTCGAATAGTCTTAGTTTAACTATTTACCATAATTTATGCTTAATTTAGTATTTAAATCATAGAAAGTAATCTTTAATTTGTATTTCAAGTGAACCTTTCAGTTCATTTGGTTTGAGTGATGATTACAACTTAGAAGTCTCACTGATTTGACCTTCGTTCTGGTTTATTGCTCTTTTGTTCTCACAGCATGGATTTAAAAATTAGTTTACCATGTCATTTTGCTGGTGTTTAAAAGCCTATCATTATTCTTTTAGCTTTCTTTGATTTAGGTTAGCTATTACATGGCAGAAGTCCGTCCATTGCTGAAGCAGCATAAAGTAATCTATTTTACATGTATAAATGCAAAAATCTTTACAAATCACATATACCACATATATTATATTTGGTATCTCATATAGAAGAAACAAGCTTGGCTTAGTGGTAAGAGCGTTGCTTTCTTTTCCTAAAGACCCAGGTTCAATTCTCCTTGGGGCCATTTTCTACTATTTTATTTTTCTTACTCCAATTGGTGGTGAGACTTGTCACCACCTGATTAGGGAACGAAAATAAATTTAATAAATCTAATAAAAATAGATAAATCCCTCAAATAAGGTGATGACACGTGTCACCACCTAATTGAATAATTAATTTATTTTATTAGATTAAAATTAGGATTAAATTGAATGATTGTATAAATAAAGGGGACTAAATGTGTAATTATACTAATTATTTGAACAGTCCCGTTAACTTTTTCGTTTTTTTTAACTGCAGGTGGCTATATTGGAACCAATTAAATAGTTATGTGGTATATTTAACACAATTGAAAATATAGTGGTCAAATCGACACCAACCCCATAGTTCGGTGGTCATTAGTATAGTTTACCCTTGATAGTAATGCATAAGTTGTGGGACTAAAATTATTATTATTTCTAATTAAAAAATAAACTATGTGATCATCTCTGTTAATTTTTAGCGGCCGAGTACTAAAGCAGAATAAAAACGTAACATTAAGTACCATTTTGCCAAAAACAATAGGTGGGGTACTAAAACAGAAACAAAGTAATAGGTTAGGTACTAAATAAGTAGTTTACCAAAAAATTCAAAAAATTGAATATATATGGAAAAATAATTTAATTTAATTGTTTTAAAATAATTATTAATTGTATGTTGAGTGCTTAAAATTTTTAATCTTTATTAATTAATTTAATAATATTCAATGATGTTCAATGTTAGTAGTATTTAACGGTGTTAGTTGCACGTTGTAGATTTTTTTTAGTTCTTTGGTTTTAGTGTTAATAATAAAAAAGAATTTGGGTAAATGAATTTGTATTATTAAACGACTATTATTTGATAGTGCACAGTTAAAATAAAAGAAACTGACCTAATGTATTCTTTTAATATATTTAAAAATCGCTAAAGGGTCAAATTTGTTCCTGTAGTAATCCGAAATCAGCAATGTTGCCCTTACTTTTTTTTCCATAATTTTGCCCTCAAAGTCAGTCAATTGTAGCAATGTTGCCCTTTGACCGATTTTGACCGTTAAATGCTGACGTGGCAGTTAACGGTGCTGACGGGGCAATTTTACCTTCGAAGTCATTCATGCAATTTTGCCCTCGAAGTCATTAATTGCAGCACTTTTACCCTTGGTTTATTTAGTTTTTGAATAAAATTGGATAAATAATTTGGTTTTTTCGAGTTGAACTTTAACAAACAAAATATATGAAAAATCGATTAACAAATTGATGTAAATATCCTTTGAGTCCCTAGTAATTTTAAAAATAAGCAAAATGAGAACTCTCACAAAAAATCAAAATATTATTCAATTTTTTTAAAAATCTATAAACTTAATAAAAATAAATACGATATTCAAAAAAATTATTGAAAATAAACCAACGAGAAGCGTGTTAATTGAACGGTGAACGCGAACTATTCTATTCGAACAACGTTCGATTGACACACTTACAGATGATGGGTTGTTAGGAAAAATGACGGGGCAATTATTGAAAATGTACGGTGAACTTGAATCATGTGGCTCAGGTTGAATTATGTTTTATCTTCTGGATATCCTTGTATTTATCTCCCATGTCGTTTTCGCCGAACACCACTAATGTCGTTTTCTGAGATCATCGTACATTTTTTCCTAACAACCCATCGTCGGTAAGTGTGTCAATCGAACATCGTTCGAATAGAATAGTTCGCATTCACCATTCAATTAACACGCTCCTCATTGGTTTATTTTCAATAATTTTTTTGAATATCGTATTTATTTTTATTAAGTTTATAGATTTTTTTTAAAAAAATTGAATAATATTTTGATTTTTTGTGAGAGTTCTCATTTTGCTTATTTTTAAAATTGCTAGGAACTCAAAGGATATTTACATCAATTTGTTAATCGATTTTTCATATATTCTGTTTGTTAAAGTTCAACTCGAAAAAACCAAATTATTTATCCAATTTTATTCAAAAACTAAATACACCAAGGGTAAAAGTGCTGCAATTAATGACTTCGAGGGCAAAATTGCATGAATGACTTTGAGGGTAAAATTGTCATGTCAGCACCGTTAACTGCCACGTCAGTATTTAACGGTCAAAATCGGTCAAAGGGCAACATTGCTACAATTGACTGAATTTGAGGGTTTGAGGGTAAAATTACGGAGAAAAAAAAGTATGGGCAACATTGCTGATTTCGGATTACTACAGGGGCAAATTTGACCCTTTAGCCTTTAAAAATTTAAATTACACCAACAAGATTAATCTAAGCGGTAAGCAATTTGATATTATTTAAGTAAATTTGGAGTCGATGCATTGTGTAAGCAGAAAATCTCTGTCGAGAGATTTATCTTCCAAAATTAAGTGTTCGATACAAATCAATCTGAATTAATCAGGATTGAGAACCGGAAGGACAACAAAGAAAATTTTAAAACTAGAAGTGTAACCCCCTCGTCCCGGTCTGGTCGGATGACCGGTCCGAGTGGGCCACACGGGGAAAACCGAAGCGAAACCCGTTAAGGCTTCCCCTCGGTTAACGACCCAGAAAATTTCTTTTTATCTTATCTTGTCTACATGCATAATTTTAGACCTAAGTGTGGCACAACAGCGGAAGATACAAACAACGAAACATTCATCGACCAAACAAACATAAACAGTCCATTTTTCTTCATTTCAGCAGGCCGTTTCGAAACACCTATAGGGTGTTCCGAAACGCCCTGACCTAGTCAACGGGCCTAGGTCAACCACAAGGTGACCGTTCTGAAACAGGGGAGACCCGTATCGGAACGACCTTGACGGTCAATATCTCGTGGTCAACGAGATTTGACCGTTTCGGAACTTCAAAAGCCCGTTTCAGAACGGCTTAATCTCGCCAAATTCTCAAAATTCCAGTAGCGAAAACGTTCCGGAACGACCCTCATCCGTTTCGAAACGGCAAGCCATTTACACAGGGGCCGTTTCGGAACACGGGGACCCGTTCCGAAACACCCCCTGTCTGCAGACTCGATTTTGCTGTTTTGAGGCACAAAGGTGCCCCAAAACATCACCAAACCACATCATGACACCCAACCAATTAAATCCAAGATATAACAACAGTATTAACATGCTAAAACAAGATTTAAACATGTCTAATGCTAAGGCAACATCCCACAAACATGCATTCATTCCAACATCGTTCAAACACATATATATACTCCTAAGGCAAAAGACTAACATTCAAGTAAGCAATTAGGCATGAGTTAACATTCAACATGGCATCACAACCATACAAAGCAAGAGGCTAAGGAGTCTAAACAAGCTCCTATCACCCAACAACAATCCAACAAAACCTTACACATCCCATTGCTTAAACTATTACATGTCTTAGCATTAAAACCATACTTGATGAACACAGTCCAAAATCACACTTGGAGGCCCTCCACTTGCCCGAGCAACCCACGAACTAAGGATCTGCAATGTTGAACAAAGAGAGCGTAAGCAATAATGCTTAGTGAGGGTAAGCTCTAAAAACAAACCTCAACACTGCAGGGTCCGAGCACGATCTAGCCAAGGCAATTTACATTTGTCAAGAGTCCACAAGATATAAATGCATGAGCAATATATCACATATATGCCATAAACATGAGCTCAACACTACCATACATGTAATCACATTTAAACATCCAAACAGCTCATATATTCCAACACATTGATACACATATCAATCAACATTGGCACCTAGTTAAGACCCGAATACGCGGATAGACACGTTGGAAACTCATATCCAACAACCACATTACCTCGGTGGGATTCCACTCATCACCGGTCTCACGGAGGGGATTCCACTCATCCTCACGCCCCGTCGATGGGATTCCACTCATCACCGACTATATTTAAATACAATTCCGGGCGAACCCGTACTCCTCCTTGGTGACTCAACGCCACCAAGGCCACGCGCGACTTTAGACTCATGTGTACACACTAACATCCTAATGATCGATCATTTGTATCCAAGTTTACTAGTGCCAATATTTACCCACATCACATTACTCATTTCATAAACCTTGTGCTTAGCACACACTCACCCACAACCATCATTATGCATGTCTCAAACATCATAAGTCCAATCTCATTTCACATGTATAAGGCAATATACATAGACATTCATATCGCAAATTTATGCAAGACATACACAACCATAAAGTGAGTTCAACCAAGGGCTCTAGATCAAGTTTAGGATTAGGCTACCACCCTAATCCTAACTCTAGGTGGGTCTACCAAGCCTAACCTAGTCCATATACTCGAACCAACTACTTTAAAACATTTAAAAGCAACAACCACTCACCTAAACTTCCTAGCTCAAAGACCACGCAAGCGACCGTTCTTCAAATTCCCGGATTCTCTTCCAAAGCTTCACCGACGCCCAAACTCGGTTCTAATCAATCTCAAACACAAACAAAACATTCATAATCAATATCTCATCAACGGAAACAACCCGGAACAATACTTCAAGCACTCAATACCCAAAACAAGTCCCAAAAACAGAATTTCCGAGCTGCCCTTAAAGCCCACCAATATCTTCCATCTCAAGCATCCAAATAACCATCAAACACACCCAAAGCAGCCCTCATATATCATACTAACATCAGCCCTCGAAAACCAACATTGAAACACCCGAAAAACCATTTCAAAACCCTCCCAAAACCCCCTTGGTACCCAATTCCGAAAATTGATTAAAATCACATGAAATTCACATATATCATACCATTTGACTTCTACATAACTTATCTAAACATATTAAATCAACACATTTACTTTAACAACATAAAGCTTCCATTTTTAATCCCAACTCCCAAAAATTCCATTTTCTCAAACTCTTATGAAAACAAAAATGAATGGTACTTTTACAAAGGGGAAGATGAGGGGAAGTCAAATTTTCTCTTACCTTTCAATTTGGAGCTGAAACGGAGAAGGAATGAGATGGAATAGTAGATTGGGGATGAGAAGCTCTATTTCACGTTGGGAAATTTGGAAGAGGAAGAAAATGAATAGTGAATGGGTTGGGGTTTTTGTTTTGTTTTAAATTTAAAGGCACAAGGACTATCTTGCCCTTAATGAAATGAATCATTCACAAGGGCACCCAAACCATGGCTATTTGGGTTGTAAATTGTAAAAACATAGTCAATCATTAAATAAATAAATTTGAAATCAAAACCCGAGTTATTATGTAATTTTATAAACCGAGCAAAATAATATTAAAATATTATTTTCACCTAACCCCTAAACCCGGGTGTTACAACTCTCCCCCACTTAAGGAAATTTCGTCCCTGAAATTATTTGGTGGAAACAGATACGGAAACTGCTCAACTATATCAGCTTTTCTCTCCCACGTGACCTCTTCCACACCTCTACGTCTCCACAACACTTTGATCAACTCTATGGTTTTGCCACGCAACACCTTGCTATCAGAAGCAAGTACCTCAACGGGCTCTTCATTATAAGACAAATCCGGATTCAACTCTATCTCCTCAATGGGCATCACATGAGAAGGGTCGGACCTATATCTCCTAAGCATAGATACATGAAAGACATCATGGATCTTTTCTAACTCAGAAGGTAACCTCAACCGATAAGCTACAGTCCCAATCCGCTCAACTATCTCATACGGACCAATGAACCTCGGGCTCAACTTGCCCTTTCGGCCAAATCTCATTACCTTCTTCCACGGGGATACCTTCAGAAACACTTTCTCACCCACTGAGTACTCAACCTCTTTCCTCTTCAAATCTGCATAAGACTTCTGACGATCGGAAGCTGCTTTCAAACGGTCACAAATCAACTTCACTTTTTCTGTGGTCCCTTTAAGCAAGTCTGGCATAGGTAACAACCTCTGACCTGTCTCAGCCCAACAAATCGGAGTTCTACACCGTCTACCATACAAAGCCTCATAAGGTGCCATCTGTATACTAGACTGATAACTGTTGTTGTAAGCAAACTCAACTAACGGTAAGTGCTTCTCCCAAGAACCCTGAAAATCAATCACACAACAACGAAGCATATCCTCTAGAATCTGTATCACTCGCTCTGACTGCCCATCGGACTGCGGATGGTAAGATGTGCTGAAATGCAAACGACTACCCAAAGCACCATGCAAACAACTCCAGAACCTCGAAGTAAATCTAGGATCCCTATCTGAAACTATAGACTTTGGAACTCCATGAAGTCTCACAATCTCACGAATGTACAAGTTTGCCAACCTATCTAAGGAATCCGTAGTGTTCACTGCTAAGAAGTGAGCACACTTAGTGAACCTATCAACAATCACCCAAACTGAATTCTTCTTCGAAGGAGACAAAGGCAACCCCGATACAAAATCCATGGTGATTCTCTCCCATTTCCATTCCGGAATCTTCAAAGGTTGTAGCAAACCTGAAGGAACCTGATGTTCTGCCTTCACTCTCTAACAAACCATACAACGGCTCACATACTCGGCTACATCTCTCTTCAAACCAACCCAGTAGTAATCATTCTTCAAATCTCGGTACATCTTGGTACTACCCGGATGCATAGAAAAGGGACTCGAATGTGCTTCACTCAAAATCTGACGTCTCAGCTCAACATCTTCCGGTACAACAATTCTATCCCTAAAGCACAACAAGCTCTCACCACTGAAACCATACTCGGTCGGTCTTCCTTCGGCTATGTCCTGAACATGAGGAACTAGGCTCGCATCTTGCAACTGCTTCTCTCTAATCAACTGAATCAAAGAAGGCTTCACTTGCAACTCGGTGATCAAACCACCGTCATCGGACACACTCAATCTAGCAAACATAGCTCTCAGCTCAACGGCCACTTTTCTACTCAAAGCATCGGCTACTACGTTTGCTTTACCCGGATGGTACTCAATGGTCAAATCGTAATCTTTTAACAACTCTAGCCATCTTCTCTGTCTCAAGTTCAACTCTTTCTGTGTCATCAAGTACTTCAAGCTCTTGTGATCGGTGTAAACTATACACTTCTCACCATACAAATAGTGACGCCAAATTTTCAATGCAAATACAACTGCGGCTAGCTCTATGTCATGAGTAGGATAGTTCTTCTCATGAATCTTCAACTGTCTAGAAGCATAAGCAACAACTCTCCTATCTTGCATCAAAACACATCCTGAGCCTACGTAGGAAGCATCGCTATAAATCACAAACTCCTTACCTGAAACAGGTTGTACTAACACTGGAGCATTGGTCAAAGCTTCTTTCAATTTTTCAAAGGCCTTTTGTCTTGCATCTGACCATTCAAACTTGACTCCCTTTTGCAACAATTTAGTCAAGGGAGCAGCTACTCTAGAGAAGCCATCAACGAACCTCCTATAGTAACCAGCTAATCATAGGAAACTCCTAATCTCGGTCACGGACTTAGGTTGTTTCCACTCAACAATAGCCTCAATCTTCGATGGATCAACTTGAATGCCTTCGGCCGAAACAACATGGCCAAGAAATGCAACCTCTCTAATCCATAACTCACACTTACTGAGCTTCGCATACAACTGATTGCTCAACAATCTCTGTAAAACAAATCTCAAGTGCTCATCATGCTCTTCTTCTGTCTTCGAGTACACAAGTATATCATCAATGAAGACAACCACAAATCGGTCTAGATAGTCTCTGAAAATTCTGTTCATCATGTCCATGAATGCTGCTGGTGCATTCGTGAGCCCAAATGGCATCACAAGAAACTCATAGTGACCATATCTAGTCCTAAAAGCTGTCTTCGGAACATCACACTCTTTCACCTTCAACTGATAGTACCCGGATCTCAAATCTATCTTCGAGAATACTGAAGCACCTCTCAACTGATCAAACAAATCATCTATACGAGGCAACGGATACTTGTTCTTCACAGTCAACTGATTCAGCTGCCTATAATCAATACACATGCGCATGCTACCATCTTTCTTTTTCACAAACAACACTGGAGCACCCCACGGAGAACTACTAGGCCTAATGAAACCACGGTCTAATAATTCTTGCAACTGACTCTTCAATTCTTTCAGCTCTTTCGGAGCCATACGATACGGAGCTATCGAAACTGGACTAGACCCTGAAACTGTTTCAATCACAAACTCAACATCTCTGTCAGGAGGCAAACCAGGCAACTCTTCAGGAAACACATCTGGAAAGTCACACACTGTTCTGATATCCTTCGGTCTGGCTTCACTCATATCCGGATTCATAACATAAGCTAAATAGGCCCCACATCCAGAGTCCATCAACCTATGAGCCTCTAAAGCTGACACCATATTAGACAAGAACTTAATGTTCTCGCCCACTACCACTACCTCGTAGTCATCAGAAAGTTTCAAGGAAATTCTCTTTGTCTCAAAATCCACACTAGCCCGATGCTCAACCAACCAATTCATACCCAATATAATATCAAAACCGTAGAAAGGAAGTTCCATCATATCAACTGAAAACACATGACCCTGAATCTTCAGTGGACACCTCCTATACATACGTCTAACCACAACTGTCTCACCAAAAGAACTAGTAACATGCATACCTACATCTAAGATCTCAACAGGAATATCTAACTTCTGTGCATGCTTACTCAAAATGTAGGAATGCGTAGAACCCGAATCAACCAAAGAAAGCAAGGACATAGACTGTAACTCGAAATTACATGCTATCACATCGGTGTCGTTCCCGGCCTCTCTCTGAGCATAGACCCTCGCTGGTCCTTCCGCCTCTGGCTGCACAGCCACAACATGAGCAAGGTTCCTCTGAGCATCTACCCTAGGTGCACCAGCCCTCGGCTGGAAGTAGCCACGACCGCGCCCACGGCCTCTCTGAAAGTCATTACCCCTCGCAGGAGCCTGAGCAATATTCGGTGCCTGAGCTGCCTGACGTGGACAGTCTCTCCTAAAGTGGTCCCTCGAACCACAGTTCCAACAAGCGTGGAAGTTACCCCAGCACTCTCCAGTGTGCTGTCTCCCACACTGTGTACACTCGAGCAAGCGCCCTCCTCCTCTATGGCCCTGATGGCCCCTACCTTGGTGGCCACCGCCACGTCTCTGATCAAACTGATGTCCGCCACCTCTGTGCCTCTTAGCATCTCTACCATCAAAGTGGTTATGCCTCTTTCCAGAACCAGAACCACCAGCTCGTTTGGCTGAACCCAAACTATGTTCCAAATCCTTGGCCCTAGCGACCAACACATCGAAGTCTGAGTAGTCAGAAGCCAACGTGTACCTCTTAACCTCTTCGTTCAATCCGTAACGGAATCGGTTGCAGCGTTCCACTTCCGTAGGAACCAACTCTGGGGCATACTGACTCAAGCGAACAAAGCTGATCTCATAATCAGTCACAGAAGTATCCCCCTGAGTAAGAGCCATAAACTCTCGTTTCTTCTCATCCAAGTACCTCGGTCCCAAGTATCTCTTCCGGAAAGCAGACTCGAAGAATTCCCAATCAATTTCTGTCTCTGGAACCCCGGTAGTGATGGTGACCCACCAGGTGTAGGCATCACCCTGAAGCAGTGAGATCACACAACCCAATCTACGTGCGCCCGCACAACCCATCTGAGACAAAATACGAACCATCTTCTCCAACCATAACTCCGACCTCTCCGGAGTAGATCCTCTAAACTCCTCGGCCCCTAAGCTACGGAGCCTCTCCAAAGGTAAGCTAGCATCATCACACCTAGGCTGAGCTGCAGCCTGGGCTCCCGCAACTGCGACCTGGAACGCTCCCGCTATTGCTTGCACAAGCGGAGTCATATCAATTCCAGCTGGACCTTGGCCACCTTGGCCACCTTGAGGTCCATTTCCTCCGGCTCCATCCTCGCCCCCAACTCCCGGTGGAGGAGGTGGTGGTGGTGGAGGAGCGCCAACTCCCGCTGCCCCCGGTCCTTCTAGGTGAGCCCCCGCACCAACAATCGGCTCAACAGGAGCCACGACTCGCGGTTCCTGACGAACCAACCTCGGTCTACCTCTCGGTCTAGACATCGCTCTCACGATTATCAACTACAACCACAATAACAAAACATACAAGCTGGGTTAGCAAGGCAAGGCTTCCAAGTGTTCCAAGTACGTTTCCTCACTTAAAAATCATTTTTTTCAATGTAATAGTAGCAATGGGACCCACACACACATGCTTAAAAGTAAAACAATCAGCATACTTGTCACATAAGCAACCATTCTTGCAGAACAGGCAAACACCGTGCAATTCAACTTAAAAACTTGAACTTACCTCACTTACCTGCCCAAGGTCTCGGTAACCTTAGGCTCTGATACCAACAAGTGTAACCCCCTCGTCCCGGTCTGGTCGGATGACCGGTCCGAGTGGGCCACACGGGGAAAACCGAAGCGAAACCCGTTAAGGCTTCCCCTCGGTTAACGACCCAGAAAATTTCTTTTTATCTTATCTTGTCTACATGCATAATTTTAGACCTAAGTGTGGCACAACAGCGGAAGATACAAACAACGAAACATTCATCGACCAAACAAACATAAACAGTCCATTTTTCTTCATTTCAGCAGGCCGTTTCGAAACACCTATAGGGTGTTCCGAAACGCCCTGACCTAGTCAACGGGCCTAGGTCAACCACAAGGTGACCGTTCCGAAACAGGGGAGACCCGTATCGGAACGACCTTGACGGTCAATATCTCGTGGTCAACGAGATTTGACCGTTTCGGAACTTCAAAGGCCCGTTTCAGAACGGCTTAATCTCGCCAAATTCTCAAAATTCCAGTAGCGAAAACGTTCCGGAACGACCCTCATCCGTTTAGAAACGGCAAGCCATTTACACAGGGGCCGTTTCGGAACACGGGGACCCGTTCCGAAACACCCCCTGTCTGCAGACTCGATTTTGCTGTTTTGAGGCACAAAGGTGCCCCAAAACATCACCAAACCACATCATGACACCCAACCAATTAAATCCAAGATATAACAACAGTATTAACATGCTAAAACAAGATTTAAACATGTCTAATGCTAAGGCAACATCCCACAAACATGCATTCATTCCAACATCGTTCAAACACATATATATACTCCTAAGGCAAAAGACTAACATTCAAGTAAGCAATTAGGCATGAGTTAACATTCAACATGGCATCACAACCATACAAAGCAAGAGGCTAAGGAGTCTAAACAAGCTCCTATCACCCAACAACAATCCAACAAAACCTTACACATCCCATTGCTTAAACTATTACATGTCTTAGCATTAAAACCATACTTGATGAACACAGTCCAAAATCACACTTGGAGGCCCTCCACTTGCCCGAGCAACCCACGAACTAAGGATCTGCAATGTTGAACAAAGAGAGCGTAAGCAATAATGCTTAGTGAGGGTAAGCTCTAAAAACAAACCTCAACACTGCAGGGTCCGAGCACGATCTAGCCAAGGCAATTTACATTTGTCAAGAGTCCACAAGATATAAATGCATGAGCAATATATCACATATATGCCATAAACATGAGCTCAACACTACCATACATGTAATCACATTTAAACATCCAAACAGCTCATATATTCCAACACATTGATACACATATCAATCAACATTGGCACCTAGTTGAGACCCGAATACGCGGATAGACACGTTGGAAACTCATATCCAACAACCACATTACCTCGGTGAGATTCCACTCATCACCGGTCTCGCGGAGGGGATTCCACTCATCCTCACGCCCCGTCGATGGGATTCCACTCATCACCGACTATATTTAAATACAATTCCGGGCGAACTCGTACTCCTCCTTGGTGACTCAACGCCACCAAGGCCACGCGCGACTTTAGACTCATGTGTACACACTAACATCCTAATGATCGATCATTTGTATCCAAGTTTACTAGTGCCAATATTTACCCACATCACATTACTCATTTCATAAACCTTGTGCTTAGCACACACTCACCCACAACCATCATTATGCATGTCTCAAACATCATAAGTCCAATCTCATTTCACATGTATAAGGCAATATACATAGACATTCATATCGCAAATTTATGCAAGACATACACAACCATAAAGTGAGTTCAACCAAGGGCTCTAGATCAAGTTTAGGATTAGGCTACCACCCTAATCCTAACTCTAGGTGGGTCTACCAAGCCCAACTTAGTCCATATACTCGAACCAACTACTTTAAAACATTTAAAAGCAACAACCACTCACCTAAACTTCCTAGCTCAAAGACCACGCAAGCGACCGTTCTTCAAATTCCCGGATTCTCTTCCAAAGCTTCACCGACGCCCAAACTCGGTTCTAATCAATCTCAAACACAAACAAAACATTCATAATCAATATCTCATCAACGGAAACAACCCGGAACAATACTTCAAGCACTCAATACCCAAAACAAGTCCCAAAAACAAAATTTCCGAGCTGCCCTTAAAGCCCACCAATATCTTCCATCTCAAGCATCCAAATAACCATCAAACACACCCAAAGCAGCCCTCATATATCATACTAACATCAGCCCTCGAAAACCAACATTGAAACACCCGAAAAACCATTTCAAAACCCTCCCAAAACCCCCTTGGTACCCAATTCCGAAAATTGATTAAAATCACATGAAATTCACATATATCATACCATTTGACTTCTACATAACTTATCTAAACATATTAAATCAACACATTTACTTTAACAACATAAAGCTTCCATTTTTAATCCCAACTCCCAAAAATTCCATTTTCTCAAACTCTTATGAAAACAAAAATGAATGGTACTTTTACAAAGGGGAAGATGAGGGGAAGTCAAATTTGCTCTTACCTTTCAATTTGGAGCTGAAACGGAGAAGAAATGAGATGGAATAGTAGATTGGGGATGAGAAGCTCTATTTCACGTTGGGAAATTTGGAAGAGGAAGAAAATGAATAGTGAATGGGTTGGGGTTTTTGTTTTGTTTTAAATTTAAAGGCACAAGGACTATCTTGCCCTTAATGAAATGAATCATTCACAAGGGCACCCAAACCATGGCTATTTGGGTTGTAAATTGTAAAAACATAGTCAATCATTAAATAAATAAATTTGAAATCAAAACCCAAGTTATTATGTAATTTTATAAACCGAGCAAAATAATATTAAAATATTATTTTCACCTAACCCCTAAACCCGAGTGTTACAAGAAGAGTTCTAACACTGTTTGTGTAAATTTTACACTTTTGTGTAAAATTACACTTTTCACTTACAGTGTAACGATAATGATCCTTATTAAATATTAGTTTAGGTGAATTACATTACATAAATCCTCATTAAATATGAGTTTATTCCATTGAATAAACACATAAGAGATCTTATACTCAAGCATTATATATATATATATATAACATAATTATTAATTTTGAAACATCGGCGATCATTCATGAACTGAGAAATTTAAATTCCTAAGAAACAATGACAAAAATACAATGGTGTAAGCCTATTTTCAGGAGATTGTAAAATGAACAGATCTTCGTACCTGGATACCTAAGTATGTTTGGCATAAGCAGTGGCAAATTTAAAAATATATTTGAAGATGTCCACACATAAAATTTTAAAACTTCAGGGTAAACATAAATATTAAAAAAATTAAAATTATTTCATGAAAATTAAAAAAAATAAAGGTAAATATATGTGAGCTTTGTCTAGAGGTAACATATCAACAAAATTTTCATAGTAAGTCGATAGACTTTACACTTTACACAAAAATTTCATGTGATTGTGAAGTTTGAGAATAAAGTATTCATTCTACCTAGTGTCTACATATGTTTGCTCAAGATGCTTGACCCACAAGAAATCTGAAGATGGAATTCTTTCGAAGATTCTGTAACCAAAACCGAGTTCTATTCTAGTAGGTAAGAATATACGCTTTCACCTTCGTCTGACATTAAACATCATCTTGGGTGAAAGGAACTGTGACCAACAGTGGCGACTGAATCTGTACCACCGGAATTGAGTGGAAATCTCTCGTTCTCACTCACGTTATTGAATTCCATAGTCTGTTCGTCCATAAAAGGAGGACTTGTTGGCGGGGGGAGTTCTTCGTCTTTCTTGGTTAGCATCTGTAGTACCTTCGACATGGACGGTCTTAGTGATCGAGCCTCTTGGGTGCAAAGAAGTCCGATATGCAATACTCTGTATATCTGATTCTTGACATCACTACATTGCTCGTTATCATTTGACATTAGAATCGGATCGTAAATCTCCTCTGCAGTCCCTGATTGAAAGTGATTCCATGCCTATTTAACACACGAAAATGTGAAAAAGAAAATTAAACAATGGAAATCAGCTTTATTTATGGGAACATTTTAGGAGGCATTGTCTGAAGCTTACAACTGCAATTATGCTGTCTGAGTAATCCGTGTCTCTGCTTCCGTTGTTTTGCTTTCCGGTTATGATCTCTAGTAAAAGCACACCAAAACTATAGACATCGGCTTTTTCCGTTAACTGGCCATTGGCTAGGTATTCCGGAGCCATGTATCCTCTGTGGGTCATAAAAGTAGAAATTACTAGTTCGAACATGAGTAGCTTTCGATTATGCTAAACAGTGAATCATGTCTGGAGCGAACAGAACAAAGATGATGCTTACAGTGTTCCTGCAACGGCGGTGCTGACATGACTCCGATCTTCATCTAAAGACCTTGCCAAACCAAAATCAGCAATTTTGGCGCGAAACCTTAAATCCAACAGGATATTGCTAGCTTTTATATCCCTGTGAATGATTTTGTTTGTGGGGTTCTCGTGAAGATAGACTAAACCTTCTACAGTCCCGATGATAATTTGGTATCTCTTTTCCCAGGTAAGTTCTTTACCTCTGCTGGGATCTGTTTATTTTTTCAGGAGGTTAGAAAAATAGCTGTTAGTGACAGATTAGTACCGATTTAAGCTTTGCTATTGATATTGGAAGTAAATACCGGCGTTTACCAAAGATGAAAGAATCGAGGCTCTTGTTAGGAAGGAACTCATAGACAAGAAGACTTTCAGGTCCGGAACAACTACATCCCAACAATCTCACCAGGTTTTTATGCTCCACACTGCTTATTATATTGACTTCATTGTAGAAATCTGCTGCTCGGAGTCGATTGTTAAAGAAAAGTCTCTTGACAGCTATCTCTCTTCCATCAGGTAGAGCCCCCTACAAATGACAAAAAGAATCACTGACCATAGCAAACCTGCTAAATGCCAAACAAGAGCAGTGGACACTAGTGGAAAAATACCTTATAAACTGTCCCAAATCCTCCTTGTCCAAGCTTGTTTGCCTCGTCAAATGATCCCGTTGCTTTCTCGAGCGTAGAGTATTTGAAATTTAAGTTACTATCACGAAGGACTTTCACCCACTGTTCTGCATCATTTAGATCTGGAATTCGAAAACATTTTAGAAACATAGACAAGGCTCGCCACATTTCCAGGTAGAAAATTGTAATAATTCCATGTAATTGAAAACTTTGGACAACATTCTATGACATTTGTTGATTCTTTTGCTTCTTTAGCGTGATAGAAACGAAAAGTTGCAAATGCCAGAATTCAAATCGTACAGACGAGGTGACTGCATGAATAAATTGAACTAAACATATGCTTCAGTAGGTACGCTTTTTACTACCTCTTTTCTTTTGTATGTTTCTGCGGTTCCAGATATAAGCTCCGATAGCTGCAAGAACAGCCAAAACAAGTAGGGAACTGACAGTAGAAACTACTATAGTTATAATGGTTCCTGCAAAATCACGAATACAAGTCACATTTGATTATCATTTTTTAATGTGTAGAACAGATGATAAGAAGCTAAAAGTTCTTTTACCTCTTGAACTTCCATTTCCAGGTTCTTTATTGAGGAAATCTATATCAGAGTATCTCATGAAGCAGCCAGTGTAGAGTGCCCGTCCCTCTGACCATGGCAAGCACCTTAACATAGCCGCCGATGCATTCTCATAACATGCTTCACAAGAACTCCGGTTCAATGTCCTCCAACAATTAACCAAAACATAAGCTGTGTTATTTGTTCCCGACCCCGCCACCTGAGCCTTAGCATAATGCCCTCCATTATTCACTGCAGTAGTCACCGCCTGCGACACTGCCTGTCTAGCTGCTGCTTGAAAATTTGATCCCTTGCGGCTTGTATTCCCGCACACAGCCATGTCATATGGTCCCAAGTACTCATCATAGAAGCTATAGTTGTCGGATCTCATGAAGCACCCGTCGAGGAAAACTCGGCCACCGGTGTATGGAAAGCATTGGGGAAGAACCGTACGCGCCTCCGCATAACACAATGGACAATCGGTCAAAGATAGATCCCCATAACACTGAGCTAGGCCATAATTAGCATCAAGCCCTGAACCAGTAACTGCGGTCCCCCAACCGAATTGCCGCATAAGATCACTGATTTCCTCCATTAAACCAATGAAATTGGGAACAAATAGAGTTCTGTTATTCTCCTCTCGAGAGCCACATGTCATATTCACTATTTGAGCTCTCGGTTGGGCTCCAACTATTTCGAATAATGCTAGAGAACCAATCATAAGAAGCATGAAAACATATCCAGTTGTTTTATCCATTTTATTTTCAACGAATCTTGGAGTTGTTTAACTGGCTTCAAGAAATTGGTTAAAGTTCCATCAACTGTGAATTTGGTCATGAAATCTGAATTAAATTCAACACATCATCTAATATACCAAAATCAATCAAGACCCAGAAACTAAAAGGACGGGAAATATAAGCAAAATTAGAAACAAAGGACGTGAATCATACCTTGGTTTAACTGGGAACAAAAGGAATTGAGGAGAAAAAAAAAAGATATAATGCAAAGAGATGGAAGTCAGAGTAAGGATTGGAAACGGAAAGTGAGTGGAAAAGAATTTCAAAGCAAGGCTGCGCCATTTCCCTTGGTGGAGGAGCCAAGAATCCAAAAGTCTTCCACTAAGCAATTAAACAAATACTAATCAAAACCTGAAAAACGCGGCACCGCCACCGCCGTGCTTCCATCTGCGCCCTACCCCATGACTTCAAACATTTGACCCACCAAAAACCAACTCTCTTTACATGAAAATTCATCCAACTATATTCGTTACATTATTTAAATTTTATAAAAAAACATCATATATTTTACAAAATATCATTTGAAAAAAATGTCACTGTTAGGAAAAAAATTATTATCCTCCCAAATTAATTGTGGGAATGTTTGGTTAATATTTTTTTTCAGCGAACCAAACTTTCTTTTAAATCTTTTGAAAAATTTAAAAACCAAAAAAAATCTAGGACAGTTTGAGTGTAAACATGGACTTACTTATTGTGACCAAAGAGAAAAGAAAACAAAATAAAGTCGAAGAAGTTGAATATAATGTGAAGCTTCTGCTTCAGTTTTCAATTCTTCCCGAGACCTAAACAATCCTCAGAACCACCCATAGCAGCACTAATTAGGAGTGAATAGTGGATGAGCTAGTTTATAAAATTATGGTTCAAGTCGGGGCGATTATGATATTTTGGATACTCAAGGCAAATTAAAAAAAATTAGGCTCTAATAATAAGTTTTAAAAAATTAAATTTTAAGAGTAGGATCTTAATAGTAAATATTTAAAAATAAATTTTAAGTGTAGGCCTTAAACTTGAAAATTTTTAATTTTAAGAGTATGCCTCTAATTAGGGATGTCAATGGAGCGGGTTTTGCGGGGATTCGCCCCACTTCGCATTCAATGGAGCAAGAATGCATATAAATTAGATTCGCTCCAACAAACTTTGTGTGTGTGTATATATGAGTTAGGATCAACTTACACAATGTAAAAATCTTTAAGTTTTACACGTTTTTGGATCATTGGATGGAGGGAATGGATGGCTCAGATTAACTCCTTACTTTTTTTCCAAGTGATAATCTTCACATATTTACTGTTAATTTCATCCATTCGTTTCACTCATCCAACGGTCCAAAAAACGTGTAAAACTTAAAGAGTTTTACACTGTGTAAATGGATCCTATATATATATATATAATTGATTTTGAGATTGATCATATCAAATATATAAATATTTTTTAAAATATAAATTTCAATCAAAGTCAAATTTAAAATAATTTATATTAATTTATCTTGAAATATATATATATAATATTTATGTTTGTTGGTTTCTTCTTTACTATTTTCCCATCATTAAGCCTTCTTTTTAGTTTTATTTTTTTAATATTATATTTTATTCAGATTCTATTGGTATTTGTTCTTATTTTTAAAAGTTATTTTTTCATTATTATTTTCTTTTTAGTTCCTTTTATATTGTTTATATGTTACGATAATTAAAATATTATTTTGCATGTTATTTGTGTTATTATTTAGTCCTTTACAATAGACTTTAGTATCTTTTTAGTTTAAAATTTAATGCTGTAAAAATTTAATTTTGTATATTATTATTTTTTGAAAAAAATGATGATAGTTGGAATAATGTCACTTATGTGATGGGAGTCTGAATGACATATATTTTATATTTTTTCATAATAAATTTGATTTATATTTATTTAACTAATATTTATGAATATATTATATAAATGAGTCATGGGGCAGGTAAAGAGGGGATTAGATGGGTTTCAGGACTTACGTGGGTGATGGGGCGGAAATGATATTAGTCTTGATGGTTGTGGGACAAGGGTGATTTTAGATTTGTATTCACAACGAGTCGTGGGGCGGGGATGAAGATGAAAATTCATGACGGAGATGTGTGTAAGAAGAGTACCCTTTGCACCCTCCCTACCCAATTGACATCCCTACCCCTATTAACAAATGTGGAAAAAAATGAGCCTTTAATAACAAGCATTGAAAAAAATTGGACCCTAAGTAACAAGTATAGAAAAAATTGAAAGCCCAAATAACAAGTATTGAAAAAAAAATTAAATTTCAAGAGTAGGTTCCTAAGAACAAATATAAGGAAAAAAATAGGCATCAAATAACATGTATTGAGAAAATGGACCCCTAATAACAAATGTTGAAAAAATAAATTTTAAGAGTAACCTATAATAACAAAATATTAGGCCTCTAATAACAATTGTTGAAAAAATTGGACCCCAAATAACGAGTATTGTAAAAATTGAATTTTAAGAGTATGTCCCTAATAACAAATATCAAGAAAAATTAGGCCTCAAATAACAAATATTGAAGAAAAGGAATTGAATCTCTAATAACAAATATTAGGGGTCCACTTCATATTATATTTGAATCCGCCATTAAGAAAGAAGGAAAGAAACACAAGTTGCAGAATGATTAAAATTTTTCTTATATATTTTTTAAAAAGATTTTTAGAGTTATAGTTAAATTTTGGTTAAGGAACTAAATTAATAATTTAGTTATAAATTAGAGATCAAACTAAATACTAACATATTATGTCATCAATTTAAAGAGAAATAACAACAAAATAATTGTTATATAAAGAGAGTCGTTCACGTTTCAACATTCTAGACGCTTCACACAAACACAATATCTAGAAATTCTTGTAATCTTCAGTGGATTCAACCAAATTTATGTAAGAAATGATCTAGCTACACAGTTTGACTTTGCTCTTATTTTAAATACTAATAAATATTTTTTGGTTATTATTTTATGCATTGGATGTGGGAAAAAAATACTCTACAAACATGCATAATTTAACTCTAAAAATTAAAAAATTAACCTTAAAAAGTTAAACATTAACTACTAAATTATAAATCTAAATTTTAAACTATATAATCTAAACCCATAAACATTAACTTCTAAATTAAACCCACTTGTAGAAAAAAAAATTACCGCCAAATTTATACAATATTTTCTCAATCTTTATTTAAATTTAGGATAAGGGTAAACTACTGTGCAGGTCCCTTATGTTTAACGAGTGTACAGAGTTAGTCACCACTTTTGAAAAGTGCATATTAGTAGTCCTTCACGTTTTCGATGTGTAAATAGTTAGTCACTCCGCCGTTAGACTCCGTTAGAGACTAACGGATTGCTGATGTGGCTGATTTAATTTAATTAAATATACACGTGTTTTTCCACGTGGATTATTACGTGGAACTTTGCAGGTCCCTTATATTGGGTATTTCTCCACCACCATGTCACCGCCGCCCTCTCCCTCCTCCTCTTCCTCCTCCTCGTCTCTTTCTCCACCACCATGTCACCGCCGTCCTCTCCCTCCTCCTCAGAAACAAACAGCTCATTGCCTGCTGCAGATCGAATCAATCTCAAAGGTATTTCTCAAATTCTCTTTTTTGTTCATTTTTAAAAAAAAAAAACTGTTGTCCCTGGGCTCACCAGCTACACAAGACCAGACCCCCCATTTTCTTGTTGGGCAAAGGTAAGGACTGTGGAGTCGTGGAGCTGCTGCCGCCTCCGCCGGCGCTGGTGGTGTCGGCAAAGTGGCGGTGGTGTTGATGGTATTTTTTGAGTTTGTTGAAACATCTTATCCTCTTTCGGTTCCCCCACTGCAACATGAAATCTTTGTCGCCTTGCATTTCCATTGAATTGTTTTCTTTTTCTTCTTTTTCCCCATCGGTTTATGTTGCGAAATTCCTGTCACTTTATCGGTGTAATTGTTTTCTTATAGGTAGAAGATGACTATGGTGATATTGATGTTGGGTTTGATCATGATCATCAACATAACTTGTCGAGGCTTTCCATGTGTACAAGCTCCATGTTCACAGACGAAGCTGACCACGACGATCATCTGGGTTTCTGCATGTCTGGGTTGTCGATCGAAAGCTTTGATGCAGATGTTGATGAACAGTTCCGTGGCAAAGAACTGCTTCAACTTTCGTCCGACTCCGACAAGGAACCGACTTGCTATTCTCTTCCCGCCACCCCACCTCGTCGGAGGAGTCGAAAAGGGGTGTTGACACAACAGTCGACGGGAGCGGCGAAAGACTACGCGAGCGAAAACGAAGCTCAAAAGGGTAGGTTTAGGAGGTCAAAAGGGAACAGGGATATGAGGAAGAAGAAAGATGGGGAAATAATTAGGGGGTATAGCAACAATAGTGGAAGCTTTAGTGGTGACAGTGAAGGGAATAGTGCGGCGGGACTGGTGGTGATTACAAGGCCGAAAGGAGGCCGGAGGCCGCCGTGTATGGACTTGGAGGAAGTGAAGGCGTGTAGGGATCTCGGGTTCGAGTTGGAACATGAGCGTATGTTGGAGATGCCCAGTAGCGGCGGCAATTCCCCCATCGCCGGTTGGCGTATCTCTAGCCCTGGTTAGTCAAAACTCAAAACCAAAATTATGACCTTTATTTTCTCGCCTAACAGCCAACTTGGGGAATTGCTGATTGTTTTACTCTGTAACATGGTGACATGGTGGTGGAGAAAGTGATGAGGAGGAGGAAGAGAAGGGAGAGGGCGGCGGTGACATGGTGGTGGAGAAAGAGATGAGGAGGAGGGAGAGGGCGGCGGTGACATGGTGGTGAAGAAATACCCAATATAAGGGACCTGCAAAGTTCCACGTAATAATCCACGTGGAAAAACACGTGTATATTTAATTGAATTAACTCAGCCACATTAGCAATCCGTTAGTCTCTAACGGAGTCTAACGGCGGAGTGACTAACTATTTACACATCGAAAACGTGAAGGACTACTAATATGCATTTTTCAAAAGTGGTGACTAACTCTGTACACTCGTTAAACATAAGAGACCTGCACAGTAGTTTACCCTTAGGATAATTATTTAATGCAACATTATTGGAAAGATTTTTTTCGCAAACGGGTTTTTGAAACTGTCATGTATTTTCTTTAAAGGTCATAAACTCTAAACTTCTAAATTTTAAACTGTAAATACATTATCAAACTTTAAAACCTAATCATAAATATAAAATTCTAATTATAAACCTCAAATTCTAAACCTTAAAATTAAACTATATATAGTAAAAAAACAAATTTTCACCACAGTAGATAGGATATTTTCTCTTAAATTTAATTACTATGACAAAATATTTTAACACTAGTAAAGGCAAAACAACAGCAAGCCGACGTCAGGCCTGGCCCATGTTTCATGGACTCCTCTAGCTACGTGCCCTCTCTTATAAATTCCTCTCTATTTCGATTTTATTGATGGTTGGTCGTTAGGAGTGTATAAAATTCGATTGAGAAGATAAATACATTTTTTAAATTGATGTAAAAAATTTAAATTTTATTTAAAACTAATCAAATTTATGAATCCTATTTTGAATTGGTCTATTTATAATGAAACAACAACAAAGAAAAAAATCATCCTATTCCTCAGCCATCTTTCATGAAATTTAAATTCGTAAAGAACAAAGACTTCAATGATTTGGTTGGCATTCGAAATTCTCCATCTTCTTAGTTTTAAGTGAAAAATTATATCATGGGTCATGTTTGTTATATCATCTTTTTTCCGTGTCATTTTTTTACCAAGTGAATGTTTCTTATATTTACTGTACATTAAATATAAAAAATATTTTTTTTAAAAGTTATTGTTTAAGTGGATTTATGGCATAAAAATAATAAAATAAATAACTTTTGTAAATTATGTGGCATAGAAGACTCATAATTTAATTAATCGTTTTAAGTACGGGTGAAACAGAAGAAACAAGATTAGCAGATTTGGTGTTGGATTTGATTTCATAGCCATAGGTGTGATGTGAAAAAACGAAGTCGGGCCAAGGGTTACATATCAACAATATATATGGTTATGATCAATTTACACAGTGTAAAACTTAAAAATAATTTTTGGATCGTTGGATGGGGTAAACGGATGACTGAGATTAACTCTTTATTTTTTCTCAAGTGATATTTTCACATATTCTACTGTTAATCTCATCCATCCGTTTCACTCATCCAACGATCCAAAGAACGTGTAAAACTTAAAAGAATTTTACATTGCGTAAGTAGATCCTATCCGATATATATATATATATATATATATATATATATATATATATATATTACACAGATTTTACATTATACCTATTGTTTGCTTAAGATGCTCCACTCGGACAAAGCTTTTCCATTGCCAAAACCATGACTTGTGTCCCAAGCAAGGTACATTCTTTCCCCTTCGTCTCGCTTTAAACATCATCTTGGGTAAAAGGAGCTGTGATCCATGGTGGCAATTGAATCATTACCACCTGCATAGAGTGGATAGCTTTCGTTCTCGATCGTGTCGTTGAATTCCATAGTCTTTTCATCCATAAAAGGCGGAGTAGTTGGTGCAGGGAGGTCTTCGTCTTTCTTGGTTAGCATCTGCAGTACCTTCGACATCGATGGTCTTAGTGATCGAACCTCTTGGGTGCAAAGAAGCCCGATATGCAGTACTCTGTATATTTGATCCTTGACATCACTACATTGGCTGTTGTCGTTTTCCATTAGATTCGGATCATAAATCTCCTCGGCAGTCCCTAATTGAAAGTGACTCCATGCCTGTTTGGCCCCAAGAAAAATAAATCAAAATTGGTGTTTCATGTGGGAATATTTTAGGAGCTGTTGTCTGAAACTTACGGTTGCAATTATGCTGTCCGAGTAGTCCGTGCCTTTGCTTTTGTTGTTTTGCTTTCCAGTTATGATCTCAAGTAAAAGCACTCCGAAACTATAGACATCGGCCTTGTCCGTTAACTGGCCATTGGCTAGGTATTACGGAGCCATGTATCCTCTGTGGATCGTAAAAGTAGAAATTAATAATACAAACATGAGATAGATTATGCTATAAACAGTGATTAGTGTCTGGAACGAACAGATAGAAGATGATGCTTACAGTGTTCCGGCAATGGCAGTGCTGATATGACTCTGATCTTCATCGAAAGACCTTGCCAAACCGAAATCAGCGATTTTGGCGCGGAACTTTAAATCCAACAGGATATTACTGGCTTTTATATCTCTGTGAATGATTTTGTTCGTGGGGTTCTCGTGAAGATAGACTAAACCTTCTACGGTCCCGATGATAATTCGGTATCTCTTTTCCCAGGTAAGCTCTTTACCTCTGCTGGAATCTGTTTATGCTTCCGGAAGGTCAGTGATATATCCGTATCGATTTAAGCTTCGGCATCAATATTGGAAGTAAAGAATTGGTGTTCACCGAAGATGAAATGATGGAGGCTCTTGTTAGGGAGGAACTCGTAGACGAGAAGACTTTCGGGTCCAGAACAACAACATCCCAATAATCTCACCAGGTTTTTATGCTCCACACTGCTTATCATGTTAACTTCATTGTAGAAATCTGTGGCTCGGTGTCTATTGTTAAAGAAAAGTCTCTTGACAGCTATCTCTCTTCCATCAGGTAGAGCCCCCTACAGATGACAAAAAGAATCACTGATTAAATGCCGAAGAAGAGCAGCTGACATTGGTGGAAAAATACCTTATAAACTGTCCCAAATCCTCCTTGCCCGAGCTTGTTCGCCTCATCAAATGATCCTGTAGCCTTCTCAAGTGTAGAGTACTTGAAATTTAAGTTACTATCACGAAGGACTTTCACCCACTTTTCTGCAGCATTCGAACCTGGAATTCAGAAACAGTTTAGCAACAAAGACAAGGCTCGTCGTAATTATATGTACCTGAATAATTTAGACTCTGGCATTCCTTTGGATTTTCTAGTGTAAAGGAAAGGGAAAGAATTTGCAGATGTCGGAATTCGCATGGATTAATTGAAACTAAACATTTAATTCAGCAAGCATGATTTTTACCTCGTTTCTTTTGTATGTATCTGCGCTTCCGTATATAAACTCCAGTAGCTGCTACAACAGCTAAAACAACCAGGGAACTGAGAGTAGAAACTACTATAACTATGATGGTTCCTGCAAAATCATGAATACAAATCAAGTCACCTTATGAATTTGGTATCATATAGGGTTGAGAAAATAACTCGAACATGTGAGTTCTGATCCGATCTTATAAAATGGGTTTTATTTGAAAATCCAGTTCGGTCAAGACGAGTAAGTTTTAGATGAAATCCACCTCCCAAGATATTTACAGACAACTCCTCTTATGGTTTTTTATATATTTTTGTTGGAGTTCCTTAACTTTTACAAGACTTTATCACATGCATTTAGTTTAATTAAGTAAAATCTTAAGACAGTGGGTTGGGAAGGGGTTTTTGCTCTTTTTTCTTTTACCTCTTGAACTTCCATGTCCAGGTTCTTTATTGAGGAAATCTATGTTGGAGTATCTCAAGAAGCAACCAGTGTAGAGTGCCCGTCCCTCTGACCATGGTAAGCACTTTAACATTGCTGCTGATGCATTCTCGAAACATGCTTGACAAGAACTCCGGTTCAATGTCCTCCAGCAATTGACCAGAACATAAGCTGTCTCATTTGTTCCTAAAACCGCCACCTGAGCCTTAGCATACCCTCCATTATCCAGTGCAGTAGCCACTGCATGCGACACTGCTCGTCGCGCTGATGCTTGAAAGTTCGATCCCTTGCGGCTTGCATTCCCGCATAAAACCATGTCATATGGTCCCAAGTACTCTTCATAGAAGCTATAGTTCCCGGATCTGACGAAGCACCCATCGAGGAACACTCGGCCACCGTTGAACGGATAGCATCGAGGAAGAACCGTACGCGCCGCAGCATAGCACAATGGACAGTCAGACAAAGATAGATCCCCATAACACTGAGCTAGGCCATAGTTAGTATCAGGTCCTGAACCAGTAACTGCAGTTCCCCAACCGGATTGCCGAATAACATCAATGATATTCTCCATTAAAGAAATGAAATTGGGAACGAATAGAGTTGTGTTATGCTCCCTTTCAGGGCTACATGTCATATTCAGTATTTGGTCTCTCGGATCTGCTCGAACTCTTTGGAGTAGTGCTACAGATCCGATCATAAGAACAACGAAAACATATCCAGCTGTTTTAACCATTTCCATTTCAACCTGAGCTTGAATCTTAGAGTTGTTTAGCTATCTTCAACTTGTTTATGCTTTCAGTTCAAGAAATTGGTTTACGTTCCTCCTGCTCTAAATTTATCAATGAACCTGAAAAAGATAATGAAATTTATTATGCAAATTCCCATCTTTTTGTCCCACACTCCCACTTGATATTCCCAACTTTAGTCCAGACTACTAATACCCTAGAACTTCTACTAAACGGATAATTATGTTCCCAAGAAAATGTTTGGATTCGAACACGTATAAAATGAGACGATATAGTTAATCACTCAGTCAATTAATAAATTTCAAACGAGTAATGTGATTTTAACAATATGAGATGATATAGTTGATAATTAGTGTAACACCCCAAAAATTACGCCTAAATTGTAAACTCTAAATTCGAAAAATCTCTAATTCTCAAAACCCTAATAATTTAGAAATTCAATTAAAAACCCTAATTTTTAATCTCAATTTTTAAAACCACCATTTGTCTTGTATATCTAATCAGCTAGCCTACATGCCGTAGTCATTAAATGTTTATATTATTTTATTCTAATATATTTTAATATGTGGTTTCAAGAGACCTTAATATTATTGTATTAAACTTAAATATATATATTGAGGGAGTCTTTTATTCGTGGTAAAGCTCTTGATATAAAACCTTATATACCCTATTGTGTCGTCCTCTAACCTAGTCAATACCCTATATTCACGCGTCCTATTGTTTCTCTCGAACACCCACCGTTCAACACGCCAAACTGCAATCAACGCATTCATGGTATCGTAAACCGAATGCCCTATGTACTTGCTGCATCGTCAGTTGCGTTTTAGACCACCCCCGTTCATTGAAATATTCTCTTTGTCGTCGTTAGAGTTATTGTTTGTTTAAAATGTGTTTTCTTATTGTGCTACATGTTTTTCTGTGTTGATGCATTATAGTTTGTATGGTTGAAATTATATGCATATGATTTCAGAATGTTTTGAGTATGATTTATGAACCATCGAATTTACGAAACTATGATTTATGAATTTATGGACTATGATTTACGAATTATGTTTATGGAATACCAGATTTATGGAATTGGTTTTTATGAAACTTGAATTTTAGACATCATATATGTGTGAGTATGGGTTGATATTTGTAAGGAGGAAGTTCAGTGGTTTCACCCTGCGGGCTGGCAGACGTAGGGAGGAGGTTATGGGAACCATCCTCATTTATGGCGGACGTAGTTGGGTGCATTGCATTGCGCTTGTGATTCATGTGTTGTGCTTTAAAGAATTTTAAGAAAATATTACTATGTTTTTACGACTTTGATTTTCTTGCACTTTAGAGACACACTAAGCTCTTTAGCTTACTCCCCATAGTTTTCTTTTTTTTTTCAGATATCTTGGACTCTAGGTGACATGGTACTCGGAGGATCTCTTTATTTTATCGAATTTATTTTATATTCAGTATGGATATACTTTACTTTCGGGAGTATTTTATTATTAAGATTATTTTGGAATATTAATGTAATTTCGGATTTGAGACTTATTATTTTTACATGCGTTTTTAGACTTAAATTTGAATGTTTTATTTAAATTATATGATTATTATTTTAACGTACGAGTTTTATAATTATTAAGATAATTTATATTATTATCAGAAATAATGTATTTTACACCATTTTAATTTATAATAATTTGAATTAGTTTCTTGAGGGTAAAACTTTCTATTGTAACTTTCTAAATTTGGTCTTTTCTCTTAGGCTGGATTTAAGAGTTACAATTAGATGGTGGATTCATCAATTCATGATAAGTTCAAATGACTCTTAATAATTATTATTATTTCACTATATCTATGCTTTAAATTGTAATTAAAATATTGAAATAAAGTCAATAACTAAAGTTTTCGTCTCATAAAAAATTAATTACTATAATTCAATCACTCTTATTTGCAGTACAAGTTGAAGTTCAATAATCGAGTAGATTTTGGATTCAAGATTGTGAATATGGCGTTATACACTGCGGTTGAATTAGAAAAATATTAAAAAAAAATATGCAATTGTTTAGGCTTATGCAAGTGAATTAATCAACAACAAAAAAAAAAAAAAGCTTTATCACATGGAAAACCCAATTTTCATTAAATCAGGAGTTTGTAACACTTTCAATCACCATAAAAACAGAATTAAATTGAACATGAAGTGAAATATAAGCAAAACCCAGAATAAGAAGAAAAACAAAGGATGATATTCGTACCCTTAGTTTATCTTCCATGGAAATCAAAAGGCGCGGGAGCTGAGTTTTGGGCAAAGGAATTGAGGAGAAAACAAATGATATAAATACAAAGAGATGGAAGTGAAGGTTGAGTAAAAGTATTTCCAAGCAATGCAGCGGCAGCGCCATTCGTCGTGTAAAATGGGGAGGAAGAATCCGGTGCAATTGCAATTTGCAAAGTCTTCCAATCAAAGAATCGGAAAGTCTTGTTCTAAGCAATTCATGGCGGGACCCCATTGCTTCAATTTTCTACCTCCCCTTTTGACTTCAAACATTTCACCATCAATCCAAAAACAAAACTGGCTCGTCTAAATTTCATTATCCTGGGCTGATTCAATCGAAACCACCACCACCACCACCTAATTATTTTCAATGAAAGTTATTTATTAGGATAAAACTTAAATTACTGTTTATACTTTACTTTTAGGGTAAACTATACCATTGACCACCATACTTTGTTTAATGTATCAAAATGACCACCTTAAAAAAAAATCGACTCAATTGACCACCCAAACTATTGAAATTGAATCAATGTGACCACCAGCCGTTAATGGGCTAACGGAAGGTGACGTGGCAGTTAAAAAATTAAAGGTATAATCACACATTTGGTCCTTATTATTTACACATTCTTTCAATTTAGTCCTAATTTTAAACTAATGAAATAAATTAATTAGGTGGTGACACGTGTCAACACCTTATTGGAGGAGAAAAATAAATTCAACCACACATGCTATCCAGAGGATTTGAACCTGTGTAATGTAAGTGCAAAGACAATGACTTAGCCACTGCACCAAGCACAGTTTTGTGCTTTAAATCACCAAATTCAATATACATCTCTTATTAAATGAAAGACGTTGAAGGCACAACACTATATGGATCTCGCACATTGTTCTTCTTAAATCCAGATGACACATTGAGGCCTCTAGCCATCGAGCTAACCCGACCGCCGACGAACGGGAAGCCGGTCTGGAAGTCGGTATACACACCGTCTTGGAACTCCACTGATGTCTGGCTATGAAGGCTTGCCAAGCCTCATGTTTTGCCAAGGCTCATGTCTTGGAACTCCACTGGCATCTTTAACAGCCATTCCTCTACCAAATTACAAACACAATTATATAAAGTATAAACTTTTATGAAAATGTAAAATTTAATGGAACAAATTAACTAGGTTGTACCTGTTAATCAAATCTGCAGGAAAACCCTGATGATCAAACCGCCATTGCTGACCATAAGCCAAAGAGTTGAGCTCCATAGAGTACTTACTTGGAGTGAATGAGCTCTCAATAATCCCATCACCATTGATAAGGAACTGTCGACCTAGAGCATTCGTCTCCATCGTGTACCGAAAATGTGGGTGCAGCAATCTATACACCGGGTGCATCTCACTTAGCTGCCTATTTGCTGCTAGTATGTAAGGCTCAGTGCAACAGTGAGTTCTCAACCTACAAGATAAACATTTTCACATTCCACTAAAAGGAGTATTATAGTAATATAGTTGACAAAATATATACCACACTACAAAAAAAAAAATGACATATACCGACGACGGTTTATACCGACGGACGCAATTCGTTGGTATATACCCTTATACCGACGGAAAATATACGTGTCGCTAAAGAGTACGATTTTTACCGATGGATACAACATCCGTCAGTGTAGACGATATATTTACCGACGGATTACAGAAAGGTATCGGTATAGAATAACTGTATACCGACGGATTAAAGTTCCCGTCGGTAGAGTTGAACCCTATACAGTTGGTTTGTAATGTCTGTCGGTATAGATTTAGGTTTTATCGACGGATTTATTTGTTCGTCGGTATAGGGTATATTTTAAATTAACCTTTAAAATAATATAAAATAATATAAAAATTAAAAAAATGCTCTTCTCTCTATTAGGCTCGTTACCCCTGCAAAATTGAAATCCCTAAATTTCCCGTTGTACGCCTGCACCTGCCGTGCTCTTCTCCCTCGCGCTCGTGACGCAAGGGTTTGTCGAATTTCCAGCTCTTTGTTTAGGTACGTGCTCTTCTCTGTTCATTCTTTTCCCAACTTGGGTTTTTTGTTTGTTTTCATTTGAAATTGCCAAAGCACCTGCCGTGCTTTTCATTTGAAATTTCCAAAGCACCTGCCGTGCTTTTCATTTGTTTTCATTAATTATTTGAATTATAATTAATCGTAGTTTCCTATGAATTGTCAACAAAGGTTTTTGTTTCTTTTCCCAACTCAAGATGTTTCCATTATTGAATTCAAATTGAAGGACCTGCTGTGCTCTAACTTGCGTTTCTGATATTGGAGGATTGCAATGAAATTATTTCTAATTTAGTTTATATTTGCAAGTTGTTATTGAAAATGTCCCTTTAAAGCAAAAAATATTCAGTGAGATAGAGAAGGCCTGCCCTCCTCACTGCATTTTGGCAAAAAAATATTTGCAGATCGTGTCATAGGAGCTCATTTTTTCAGGTTATCAAATTTATTTTAATGTGTTTGCTGCTTTGTTATTGCCTTCCCAATTCTTTATCATATGCTTCTTCATAGATGGAGGAATCTAACATCTAAATCCTCCATGACTTTTTGAATGGCCAAATAATTAAAGGAAGAGGGTAAGCATTCCTTTGTTCTTCCTTTAACTTAGAGTTTAAATTGAGTTGAATCATTAATCCTATGAATCTTGTGTTAATTGTAGTTAGAGAAACAAAAGTATATGTCATGAGCTTACTTTAGAGCATTCAAATAAATTATGTAAAGAAGATTAGTCCATGCATATAGTTATCAGAATGTTTAAAGTTATCTCTTGCAATCTTCGAATGTGTAGCTTTGGAATGGTTGTGTCATACTAAGGTCATGCATGGTGAATTATCTTGAATTTGTGTTAGTATAACTTAGTTAAGGTGAGGATGATTCGACTGAGTCTTGAATGTAACGTGAAAATGTTGTGATGCTGATTAGTACCGATTTATATAAGAGAGAATAGTTTCGAAACTGTTCCGATAATTCTATGAACTATTTTAAATAATTGAGGGGTTGTTTTACAATTTAAAAAGTGGAATGTTGGGCATACCAAACATGGGTTTGTTTTGCAGATTGTAGGGACTGTTTTTATGTGAAAATGTGGACTGATTTGATAAGTAAACCTAGGACTGTTTTGAAAATCTTCAGGGGCTGAATTATAATTTTCAAGGACTGTTTTGGTGTATTAAAACAGAAGAAACTGTTTTACACTTATATGAAGTATAGAGACTGTTTTTGATACATAAAAATATGTATATAAGTGTTTCGTAATTATTTTACACATATGAATTCAACATGAACTTGAGGGACTGTTTTGACACAAAAATATATATCTGTGTTCCGAGACTGTTTTCTATACATATAAAAGTTCAGGACTATTTTTGACTTGTAAAAAAATGTATATACAAATGTTTCGGGGCAGTTTCCTATATAAATAAGAATTAAGGACTGTTTTGTTTGTATGAGAAAACTATGGACTGCTTTGGATTAATATGAATCAGGAGAGGAGCTGTAAATACTCAATAGGGACTGCCTTAAGAGGATATGTGCTTGTTAGGGGCTGTTTTACATTAATTTGAATAATGCTGGATAGTTTGGGTGAATACACATGTACACAAATATAATGGACTGTTTTGCCTAAATAAGCTAACTTAATGGACTGTTTTGCAAGCAACTAAAAACTGATTTGCCATTAATTAAACTAACGGGGTTGTTTTAATACATGAATTTGAACATACAAGAAATGGAGACCTGTCTTTGCTTGAATATGAGTCTTGTTGGGCTGTTTTAGAAGTCTAAAGAGAACAAAGTTGTAAAAATAAGATGTGGAATGAATTGGTAAAATTAAGGACTGTTTTGGCATGATGGAAAAGCATGTAAACTATTTTGATGTGTTTAGGTATGCATACCAATATTAAGGACTAATTTACATTGAGTATAAAACTTAGGGGGCTGTCTTGAGTATGTATGTGTATATACATAAAAATCTAGACTGTTTTGTAATGGTTCGAATTGTTGAACTTTTGAATGTGAAATTAGTTATAGATTTAAATCGAATTGATGTTGATGATTTGTTATTTAAAATGAGGTACATACTATGATAAGGAAATGAGTAATGGTGTGATAGCTAGAAAGGGAAACCAATTAGATGACTCTTTTTATGTTTTCTTCATGCACTATAATACCCAAGTTATTAATGACTTTGTTAGGTTAAATAGAGCTTTGGCTGCCAATGTGTTATATCGTGAATAAATCATGAGTGTTTTATTGGTATAGATTGGAGACATTGGGTTCTGTTGAGCATTTACATGAATCACTTTAAAGAGAAGAAATTAAATGAACTTGAGGGACTGTTTTGACACAAAAATATATATATCTGTGTTCCGAGACTGTTTTCTATACATATAAAAGTTCAGGACTATTTTTGACTTGTAAAAAAATGTATATACAAATGTTTCGGGGCAGTTTCCTATATAAATAAGAATTAAGGATTGTTTTGTTTGTATGAGAAAACTATGGACTGCTTTGGATTAATATGAATCAGGAGAGGGGCTGTAAATACTCAATAGAGACTGCCTTAAGAGGATATGTGCTTGTTAGGGGCTGTTTTACATTAATTTGAATAATGCTGGATAGTTTAGGTGAATACACATGTACACAAATATAATGGACTGTTTTGCCTAAATAAGCTAACTTAATGGACTATTTTGCAAGTAACTAGAAACTGATTTGCCATTAATTAAACTAGTGGGGCTGTTTTAATACATGAATTTGAACATACAAGAAATGGAGACCTGTCTTTGCTTGAATATGAGTCTTGTTGGGCTGTTTTAGAAGTCTAAAGAGAACAAAGTTGTAAAAATAAGACGTGGAATGAATTGGTAAAATTAGGGACTGTTTTGGCATGATGGAAAAGCATGTAAACTATTTTGATGTGTTTAGGTATGCATACCAATATTAAGGACTAATTTACATTGAGTATAAAACTTAGGGGGCTGCCTTGAGTATGTATGTGTATATACATAAAAATCTAGACTGTTTTGTAATGGTTCGAATTGTTAAACTTTTGAATGTGAAATTAGTTATAGATTTAAATCGAATTGATGCTGATGGTTTTTTATTTAAAATGAGGTACATACTATGATAAGGAAATGAGTAATGGCGTGATGGCTAGAAAGGGAAACCAATTAGATGACTCTTTTTATGTTTTCTTCATGCACTATAATACCCAAGTTATTAATGAATTTGTTAGTTGAAATAGAGCTTTGGCTGCCAATGTGTTATATCATGAATAAATCATGAGTGTTTTATTGGTATAGATTGGAGACATTGGGTTCTGTTGAGCATTTACATGAATCACTTTAAATAGAAGAAATTAAATGATATAGGATTGGTGTGGTTTCAAATAAATGGGCTTTATATTTTCATGCGTGTTAGATTTACCTTCTTTCTTACTAATTTATGCTTTGATGTCCAAAATTCTTTCGTAAATGAGAAGATCATTAGTTTATTGATAATACAGGTATTATTGATGGATAAGACGTGGATCAATCTTAGATCAAGGGCAAGTGAAGAATACATTAGAGGGGTTACTAATTTTTTAAACTTTGCCTTTGAGAGAACTGAAGATGGAAAAATTTGGTGTCCTTGTGTGAATTGTGTCAACACTTATAGAGTATCTAGAAGGGATGCATTTGATCACTTAATATGTGATGGATTTCTTAAGGGGTATGTTCGATGGATTTTTCATGGGGAGCGATGTGACGGATCTACGCCACCAATTCCAACTAATGTAGAAGAACATGATTTTGAGCACGGCATTGGTAACCTCTTGCATAATATGATGGCAGAGCGAGTTATGAATAATGATGATAGTAACTATCATTCGGTAGATGCAAGTACAAGGCTTGGGGACAATAATCATAAACTTCAAGGAGACAAATATTTTGATTTACTCAAAGATGCAGAGGTGCCACTTTATCCAAATTGCAAAAACTTTTCGAAGTTGTCCTTTATCATTTATTTGTTCCACATTAAATGTTTTAATGGGTGGACAAATAAGTCTTTCAATTTCTTATTGGAGGTTTTAAAACTTGCATTGCCGGATGATAATACTTTGCCAAGGTCTTATCATGAAATGAAAAAGATAATTCGTGAGTTGGGTTTAGGATATGAAAAGATTCATGCTTGCCCAAATGACTGCATGTTGTTTTGGAAGGAAAATGAAAAAAGAGAAATTTGCTTGAAATGTGGAGCCTCCTGATGGAAAGGAACCTCAAATAGTGTCGAAGATGATGATGTTGACACTTCTTCAAAAAAAAGAAACAAGCTGCAAAGATTTTGCGTTGGTTTCCCCTCATTCCAAGATTGCAAAGACTATTTATGTCTTCAAATGTTGCTCCTTTGATGACTTGGCATGAAAGCGGTCGTAAGAAAGTTCGAGGAGCCACACTTATGCTTGGAAAGTTTAAAAAATTAGTGGTGTCCTTCTTCAGTTCTCCTTTGATGATTTGGTGTCCTTTGAGCCACACGTAAGAAACTTTGCGTTGGTTTCCCCTTCCTTCTTACCTCTAATGCTTGGAAATCATTTAATTCTCGGTATCCTGAATAGCATTTATAAGTATACATTTTTCTTATAGAGAACACTAATCATAAGAAAGTTCGAGGAGCCACACTTATGCCGAATATTTGGGAGCTACCAGAGGGAAAACGCGTTAATGTCAAATTTAACAATTTATATCAACCTGTGGGTGAAGAATCAACTTGTTTAAGTCGATTCATTGGAACAATGGTGCGAAAGGCTGAGTTTGCGCCAATTAGTCATTTGAATTGGCATGAGATGCCGAATAGTAAGAAGGAAGAAATGTGGTCTACGATCGAGGTATGTACATTAATTGTATACTTGTTTTATAGGGCTGCTCCTTATACATATTTAGTGATGCATGACTTTTGGTGGAACTGAGATAGTGTCGAGTATGATATGTTTTTTCAAATATAATTGGTTTATTATGGGTTATGAATGCTTAATGTAGGTTTTTGGTGTTGGTTTTGATTTTGAGTTTTGGTGACAAAAGGTTATTCTTGGGTATACAATGTTTAAGTTCACTAAATGTAGAGTTTTTAATCTCTTATAAAGCATGATTGATCCGTCTGACATACAGCGGTATTTTAATGTCAATACTGCAGACTTCTTTCTAATAGTTTATAATTGATAACCACTTTACTATTGATAATTCTTATTGTTGTATAGGTTGGATGAACAGTAACACTCATGTCTTATTTTGTTAATGTAGTTAAAGTTTCAATTCCAACTATTTGATTCGGAAGAAGTCATTGATTAAGTCACATTGAAACATGTTAAGAAATAGGTTCTCTCAGATATGAATACCAAATGGAGGCAGTGGAAAAATGAATTGAAATCTCAAATATTTGATGAGAACCAAACTGTGGAACAAATGGTCAGAAGTTGCAAGGATTCACGAGTGAATAAGGATCAATTGAAGACACTTGTTGAATATTGGTTGTCCTCAAAGTCAATGGTAAAATGCTACAGTTGTATAATTTTTATAACTTTAATATTTTCATTTTTATTAACAATTTATTACCTATAATTTGAATAGGAACAAAGTGCCACGAATAGAGCAAATAGGTCAAAGCTAGATGAACCACATTGCACAGAGACAAGATCTTTCCCTAGGATTGTTGAAGATATGATACAAATAATTTTCTTTATTATTACCATGGGTTCTAATAATATCAATTGTTTCTAATATCTCATGTTGTTTTCTTAACGTCAGACTGCAGAATCTAATAGAATCCCACCATCACGCGCTGATGTCTATGTTCGAACCCGTACACGCAAAGATGGAAGTATCGTGAATTCTGCAGCCGCAGTTGTTGTGGTAATTTATTGTTAGTTTTGTATACGTGTTTTGAAAAATATAATATAGTTATGATATTATATGTTTAACTTGTTTATATTTTTAGGAACATATACAAGAGAAGATAAATGAAGGCACTTCTTCTGGGAATTTATCACAAGCTACGTCGTGGTCAAATGATGTGTTTGCTCAAGTTAAGGGACCAGAAAGAAAAGGGCGTGTTCGTTGTGTAGGGGCAGTTCAGACTCGTTCTTCTCAGGAATCTGGACCTTCACAACCAGTCCAAAATACTGAAGAAGTGGAAGGGTTGAAAGCTAAGCTTGCGGCATTTGAAAAACTTCTTGAAACTTGCATTCTACCCATCTATCGACAACAACGTCCAGATTTACATGTTCCTGATATGAATGCTTTACTTCAGATAGTTGATACACAGGTATACAAAATACTTAACTTTTTTATTACACCATTCATTTTTTCTTACTTAAAGCCTCTATTTTTTCTTTTAATAGGCAGCTCCTGATGCTGGTAGTGCTACAGCAGCAGTTAACAGTCGATCCATACCTTCAGAAAATCAGCATAATACAGATGATCTGAGCACACAGTAGAGGAGCCTCTTTGAAGTATTTTTAGCTTTTATTATAAATGGTATTAAGACAAACAAATATTTTGTTGCACTTTCCATCTGCTTATAATACACTCGTAGATGTTTTATTCAATATTAAAATACAAACTTTTTAATATTTAAAATACTAGTATTAGTAATTTTTATAATTATTTAAACATTCAATTAGATACTTTTTCATTGAAAATCGATACAATTCTTGTTATATTGTTACTAGTAAATTTAATATTTAAAATAAAAAATAAAATAGTAATAATTAATATTTAAATTAAATAAAAATACAATAAAACCTATAACGAAGAACCGTCGGTAAAACTAACACCTATAGCGACGGACAAACCGTCGATACAAGTAGAACCTATACCGACAAAAGGACTGTCGGTAAAATTGGACCTATAGCGACGGACAGGTCGTCGGTATAAAGTAACGTCTATAGCGACAGACGTCCATCGGTAAATACCCGTCGTTATATATTAATTAGATATAGCGACGGATTTTTTCCGTCAGAATATATGTACTAAAATGTCGGGGTAGTCCGCATGTATACCTACGGTTTCGACCGTCGGTATAGGGTTTAACATCTATGCCGACGGTTATAGCCGTCGCTATAGATCTATACCGACAAGCGTATTAGCGACGGTTACTTTTCCGTCGGAATATATCTTTTGTCCGTCGGTAAAAGGGTTTAGGACATATACTGACAGTTTTTTTGTGTTTTACCGACGGTTTTGCGTCCGTCGGTAAATGTCATTTTTTTGTAGTGCCAGTGGTTGACAAGCTTGAAATGTTTAGTGTAAAATTAATTTGAAACATTTAGGGTTTAAGGTTTAGGGTTATATATGTGAAATTAGTGTTTAGGGTTTGAGCTTTTTAGCTTATAAATGTAGAAACCAATAAGAGATATATATTGAATTTGGTGTTTTAAAGCACAAAATTGTGCTTGGTGTAGTGGCTAAGTCACTGCCTTTGCACCTAGATTGCCTAGGTTTGATTCCCTTGGATAGCATGTGTGGTTGAATTTATTTTTCTCCTCTAAATAGGTGGTGACATGTGTCAACACCTTATTGGAGGTTTATTAGTTTAAAATTAGGACTAAATTGAAAAAATGTGTAAATAGTAAAGACCAAATGTGTAATTATACCTTTAATTTTTTAACTGCCATGTCACCTTCCGTTAGCCCATTAACGGCTGGTGGTCACATTGATCTAATTTTAATAGTTTGGGTGGTCAATTGAGTCGATTTTTTTAAGGTGGTCATTTTAATACATTAACCAAAGTATGATGGTCAATGGTATAGTTTACCCTTACTTTTACTATACTTTTCTAGCTGAGTTGGTTAATGTTTTTACCCAAATATTTCATTTTTAAAATTATGTACAGGTAAACATCTAAAAAACACGAATTCTCGATTGAGCATCCATTTTTAAAACTCGTGGCTAGTATGAAAAATTCTTTAAATTTTTATTTTATTGATGAATTTTATGAAACTCGTCATACTGGTATAACAAGTTTTTATATTTTTTTATAAATATTAATCAAGAATTAATTTTTTTGGTGTCTGATTAGTAAATAATGTTAAAAACTACATAATATTTATGCAAAAATATCACCGGTTACATTAATTGACTCAATCAAATAATAAGTATACATTGAAAATATTTTTCAAAAATATACTTTATTGATATTTTAGAAAATTTAATTAACAAATTAGCACAAGTATACTTAATTTAGTAATTGATTTTAAAAATCGATATATTTCAATTAAAAACCTCAATAAAACACGTGATGGGACGAAAAATGGCATCATTATTCTTGTTCATAGATTCAGTTTTAGACCATTTTTTCCTAAATAAAAAATAAAATAGAATGATATAGCAAAATAGGGTCCAAGTCCTCTCATTGGTTTAAGGTCATGGTGGAAAGGACAGAAATAGTGGAGTATTTTACCCGCAACTTTAATTCCCAAAAACTCCTCCACGTTTCAACTTTCTAGACTGTGCAAATGCTTCTAAAATTTCCACTAATATTGATAAGAGTAAAAGATATGAAATATGTGTTTAAAATTTTATTTTTTGTTGAAATAGATATTTATAGTATTTTTTTGACTGAAATAAATATTTAAAATTTTATTTTTGGTTTGTTTTAAAGTTAACTGAAGCATTTACTTTCATAGGCAGAGAGCCATATAGGTTGTTGAGGTGTCATCAGACACTCCCAATTTTTTTAAAAATCGTATTTTTTATATAATTTGTATATAAAAAATTAAAAAATATATAGTTGACATTTTTTATAAATGAAATGACTCCTCTTTATAAATAATTAACTCCTTTTAAATACCATTAAGAAAAATGACACCCTTTAAATAAATTCATGGCTCCGCCCCTACCTACTTTGGCACATATTTCAACAAAAAAAGAAACTTTATGCACATTTTTTCAGCCAAAAAATATTTTAGGCACATATTTCAGCAAAAAATAAAACTTTAAATATCTATTTTAACTAAAAATAATTTAGGGTCTATTTGAATCATGCAAAACAAATTTTGGAAAATGAATTCTGAAAGATGAATTACATTCTTTGTAAAACATATTCTGAAAAGTATTTTCTGGTGTTTGGTTGATGCTATGTAATTTATTTTTCGATGTTTAGTAAGTTTTCTAAAAAAATATTTTATAGAATTTGTTTTGAGTTAAACAAACGCATTATAAATTTTATTGATTCATTCACATTATAAATTTTCATAACTTACAATTTTTGAATATATATATTATAATGTTTTGTTTTCATATAAATACATCAAAAAATTAAATAAAAATTATAAACAAAATATAATTGAATACTAAGAAAATACAAAGACTTTAAAAAAAAATTATTTGTTATTTTATTGATATAAGTTTTAATGATCTTCAAAATAAATACCAACTCAATTTTTTTTATGAAAGCTAGAGTGATTACAAATAGTATTTGTTCTAAATATACACTCAACCATTTAACAATGAACGCTCAATCACCATGCTGCAGATGTTGGTGCTCGAACCCGTGACCTCTAGGAACAACAATCGTTCCCTTAACCACTGAGGCAAGTTAGTTCATGCAAATACCAACTCAAATTTTATACAAGAATTATTAGAAGCTATTACATTAAGTTAGTAGTAACAAAAATCTTAACTAACTTTTTCCATCAGACTCCAAAAAAATCAAAACATATTACATCTTGTAACTAATTACTAAGCTAACTTGTACATATATGTTTCAAGATTCACATATTTCATTGGACTACTGGAAAGAGCCCCATGAGGTGAACTGCTCAACTTCAAAAGCTGCCTTTTTTTTGTTCAAAGCATAACTTTCCATTAAGACCAAAGAAAGCAAACAACAACAGGGAAAACCAAAAGGTCCCACACACGAACGAGACATGCAAAACAGACATGAACAACGCAAAAGCCATGCAAGGCTTGAACCCTAATACTTGATCACGGGAAACACTCCGACCAGTCACCTACTAATAACCAGTAAAAAAGGCAAAAGGAAAACAACGAAACAACCCTGAAAAAACATCGAGAAACAACGTAAACAAGGCGTAAGCCCTCCCAAACAACATCCTCCCTGGCTAAGCCAAGGGTCATGTCCTTTAGCAAAAAACCTGAAGGTCGATTACAGAAGAAACTAAAATGTGAACAACGACTGCTTTTTTTTCTGGGAAGACGACAATCTCCATGCCTGAGAGCTCTATCCAGAGGCAGGCTTCCAGCGTCGAAACGTTAGTCCTTATCAAGGCAGCAACAACTGTGCCCCCAAGGTAAGAAGAGAGTGCGATCATTGAGTATCCTCCCTGACCCAGCAAAACAAGCCTGCAACAAACGAAATAAGACAAAACCACGAGCAGAAACTACCACGACCCAGGATCATCCGTCACCCAAGCTAACCAACGTGATCCGAGGGGAAGGAAAGGAACGCATTAGACGCCTATGTGTTAAAGATTAGCTGTTATTAGTTAGTTTAAGTTTGTTATTAAGTTGTTAGACGTTGGGCTTTAAATACTCTATATTGTAATGGGCTGAACAGTAGGATTACCTATGGCTATCATTCTCAATAATATTTTCAAGAGTTATGTTCTCTGAATTTCTAATATCCTAAATCTATCTTTTCCCGTTCATCTCCCTTCACTCACAAACCACCGTCAGTAACTATTCCGGCAACCATGTCTCCATTCTCACATGGTATCATTCGCCATTAACGGTCCTGACGCCGGTTCATTTCCGCTGCCGCGATTGGTCCGATAATCGTTTCTATTCCGCAGTTCTCATCCGGATCTAACTCACCGGAGTTGTTTTTTTTGTTCATCCTTTGGATCCGCTCTACCGTTGTCTTTCAAATCTGTCATTGGTGCTTGCTTCTTTTCAGCGTCGTTCGACTCCTTACTGGCGATCTTGGCACTGGTTTTCTCAATCGACGATCAATTTTTCAGATCTCAAGTTTGGTGTAGATCTCTATTCGATGTTCGTTGTTTGCTTGTTTTTCGTTTGAGTCATGATGGCTCCTGCTACTTCTTTTGGCAACGTTGTCGCCTCTCGAATTTGGTCAGTCGCGAGTTCTCCGATGCCTTCTCTTGTCCTTCGTTTGTCGTCATCCAAGCTTCATCGATTTCTGGATTTGTAAATCTCCGGACACTGGACTGGTTTAGATGCATTCAAGTTCACCATTTATCTTTCGTTACTGAGTAGTGTTGCTTTCTTTGATCGTCGTGTTCACAGATTCTTGCCTCGATTCTGTGGGCTCATGTTTTTTTATAGATTCGGTGTTGTTTGGATTCGTCTTCAAATTTGTTGAGAATCTTCTATTTCGTCATTGGTGAGATTTTGTTTTACTGTAATTGTGGTTCCTTGTTTTTCCTTGATTATTCTTGGTTGTGCTGATATTCTGTTCTACACAGTAGTTATTTTGTGCATTGTATTCTGTTCGAAGTTGAGGTTTGTTAGAAATTGATTGTAGTTGAGGTTTTGTGTATCGGTTTTACATCCCTTGGAATTGGAGAGTACATTTGATTGATCACAATTTTTTGAATAGGGGATTGAAGGTTCTGGAGGTTGTGATAATATTTGGTTTGAATTCTTCTGATGCTAGAATATTTGTTCCTTTCTTTTGGACTGTATTGTGCTGAAGTTCTATGTTATTTTGTTGAGAGATCACACTGTCATAAGTTTCCGGTTAGGTTCATTCATGCAAGTTGTTTCTGTCATAGAAATGCGCTTCGTTGAGATTGGTTCACATATATCAGATTTGATTTTTCTGTTTTGCTGCTTAAGTGTTCATTGGGTCTACTATATAAGTGATTTGTTATTCGCTGGCACTCATATTTTTGAGGAATATTTTGAGATGTTAAGAATGCGGTATAGAAGGAAAAAGTTCCAAGAAGTTGAAGAAAATAAAGTTTTAGTGCATTGCTCAACAAGCAAAAGCAGTTGTACATAGAATATCAGATGTACAAGGAAAGTTAAATGTTATGACTCTGATAACAAAAGAGAGATTTAAAACCTTGCCAAGGCAGCAAGTGTATAATTTGATGTTGCTGATCAGTTGTTCAAGTAAATGAAGAAGCAGAGACTGGTCAAGCCATTACCAGCTTTAAAAGCTGAGAAACACAGTCAAAGAATGAGAAGAAAACAAAGAAGTTTAGAACAAGTTGATCATCCGTTCAAGGAAAGGTAGAAACAAAGAGTGATCAAGCTATTACCAGCTTTAAAAGCTGAGAAACACAGTCAAAGAATGAAAAGAAAAAGAAGAAGAAGTCAACAACAAGTAAAATACATGTATTTTTTTTCTTCGAAGTAGGAGGAAGAAGGAAAGAAGCAGGGTGAATGTTAAAGATTAGTTGTTATTAGTTAGTTTAAGTTTGTTATTAAGTTGTTAGACGTTGGGCTTTAAATACTCTATATTGTAATGGGTTGAACAGTAGGATTACCTATGGCTATCATTCTCAATAATATTTTCAAGAGTTATGTTCTCTGAATTTCTAATATCCTAAATCTATCTTTTCCCGTTCATCTCCCTTCACTCACAAACCACCGTCAGTAACTATTCCGGCAACCATGTCGCCATTCTCACACTATGAACCTTCCTTTCATAGGCTGCGTTGCTATGAAGACTCATGGTGACTCCGAATAACTCTCGATGGAGTTATCTGATTCACGGCCCGACTCCTCGAAGGGATTAATTGTAGCTTTAAATTGGGAAGCCACTATTACATCTTCTCCATCACTAACCAGGATTTCATCATTAAGGGAAAATTTATCATCAATGCACATGGGTGGGATTCGAGTGATTGTTTTTCCAAACGGATCAATACCCAGCTCAACAAGCCCAGCTTCATCAACCATCATTCTTGTGCACTCCATAGCAAACTTTCTCCTTGTTGCCTTTCGGATTAAAGTGAGTCTTTTTGAACTGAAGTCTTGCCTTTCCTCTTGCGTTCGATGTCCTGGATGATAGTAGAAGAGGTGAGCAACGAACCAGGAAATAAGGCAGCCGTTAGCACCTCCTCCATTGCCACAAGACTATTCTCTGATAAGCACCAGTTTGAGGGAATCTCAGATTTTTTAACTTGTTCTTGTTGGCTTCTAAGGTTTCACTACCATTTATTTTGGGGAAATAAGGTTAAAATTTTACTATTAAAGTTTAAAGCAAGATCTGGGGCCAAGACGATGCCTTACTGCTCGATAAAGGAGGATGGCGAAATGGTGTTCACTTTAAGGTAAAAGATTATGAGGTGCTATGATGAAAATCGAAGAAACACAGTCTAATCTTTAACCACTAAGGTATGAATAGCCTTTTTATTTAGATGATTTTTTGTTTAATTTACATTATCCTTCATTAGTCTTAAAAATGATATAATTTTTCGGCTCAATTTTTATCATTTTTTGGTTTTTTAATATTAAAGTTTGTCTTGTTTTGCTGATAAAATTGAAGAGTTGAAACTGTTAAAATGCTTAGAATCAGAAGTCAATTTTTTAACTTGTTCTTGTTGGCTTCTAATCTGAAGCTGCTGCCAAATCAATCTTTGTTGACCCAAACTTCCATAGCTTCTGCTATATTCGGTGAGTTTTTTCTTTTTTTATTCAATAGTCTGTGCAATTTACAAAACAAAATTTTATGGTTAGCTATGTTCTTGTTTTGCTGTAACTATGTTATTTTTGAATTTACTTATTTTTTTTAAAATAATTAATTATTTTTATTTTAGGTTATGGATGAACCAACGATTAAAAGTCCGTCGCACAGAAGACTAGAATTTAGAGAAATTGTTACATCAATTGAACCAATAAAAAATAAATTTCGGAGCATAATAAGAGTTCTGGTGAGATTGTTCCTTATACTAATTCCACTACTTCAGTTCATGAAAATTTGCTTGACGAAATTATTTCTAGAGTTGGAATGGAATTTAATTTATGATTTTTATAACAAGTATGCCAATACAATAGGATTTAGTATCCGAAGAAGCAAAGGGCATAAAGATGATTATGGTCACTGGAAAGATAGAGTTTTTTGTTGTTCTTGTCAAGGTACTCGATTAAAGGATAAACGTGATGATAATGTAAAGTACCATCGTCCGGAAACAAGATTTGGTTGCTTAGCTGTATTAAAAGTTTCGCGATTTAATGGTAAATTTCAAGTTTCTGAATTCATTGCGGACTAACACCAAAAGAAAGTGTTGAATTTTTAGCTCGAAAAATTGGCGAGATCGAGAATCTTGGTTTTATTCCTGAAGTCTACAGTAATTACTTGCGTACTAGAAGAACAGAAGCAATGAAAATTGGAGATACTGGTGGGGTATTAGAGTATCTGCAAAATATGCAACATGATGATACGAATTTTTCTTATGCCATTCAAGTTGATCTTGATGACTTCATAACAAATATTTTCTGGACAGATGGTAGAATGCAATTAGATTATGAATCTTTTGGAGATGTGGTATGTTTTGATACAACATATAAAAAAAAATAAAGAGGGTAGACCTTTGGTATTATTTGTTGGTGTTAACCATCATAAGCAAAGTGTTATCTTTGGTGCAGCTTTATTATATGATGAAATATGTGATACATTTATTTGGTTATTTTATTCGTTTTTAAAGCAATATTAGGGAAAAAACCAATTACGATTCTTACGGATCAAGATGATGCAATGGCGAAAGCGCTTGTTTCACAGTGGCCTGAAACATGTCATCGATTATGTGTGTAGCATATGTATCAAAATGCAGCTAAACATCTTAGTGATGTGTTTGAGAGATTTAGTAGCTTTACTAAATATTTTAGTAGTTGCGATTATGATCACGATGAAGAGGAAGATTTTCTAAATGCATGGGATCAATTGCTTGCAAAGTACAATCTGAAGGACAACAGTTGGTTGAAGAAACAATTTGATTTGAGAGAGAAATGGGCTTTAGTTTATGGAAGACAAATATTTTGTGCAGATATGTCCACTACTTAAAGAAGTGAGAGTATGAATAGCCAAGTAAAGACGTATATTGGTTATAATTATGATTTACTACGTTTCTTTTACCACTTTGAAAGATTATTGGCTGATAGACGCTATGAAGAATTGAAAGTTGATTACAAGGACAATCAAAGTAAGCCATAGAGATATTGAAACATGCCGTAGATGTGTATACTTTAATAGTATTTAAAGTTTTTTCGAAAGAAGTATGATTTATTTGGGACTGTGAGATGCACAATATTAAAAGTACAAGGACTATTAGCACTTATAAAGTCAGTCCTTTAAAAAAATTTCGTCATCATACTGTTATATTTGACTCATCAAGTTCCGCAATCAGTTGTAGTTGCAAAAAATTTGAATTTGCCGGCATTTTATGTGTTCATGCTTGGAAGGTGCTCTCATTTCAAAATTTCAAACGAATTTTAAATCAATAAATTTTGAAAAGATGGACGAAGGAAGCTAAGATTGGAGTTATTAACTCCATAAATTCTTACATATCTACTAGATCAAATGATCTCAAAGTAGATGTTGAAACTCGTTACAAGATTTTACTTAGATGGTATTCCCATTTAGCGGCACGAGCTGCAATGAGTGAGCAAACATTTGATATTGCTACAGGTAATGGAGAAAAGATATTAAGAAAATTTGAGACAACTTTGAAGCAATTATCGATTGAAGAATCGTTGAACAGATGTGGAAAAAAAATTATTCAGTTGATGCAAGCAAAAAAGATGAGGACAGTGAGAAAAACGTTAAAGGCATCAAGTGTAAACCTAGAAGAAATGGAGATGGATCATCAATTCGACTAAAAAGTGCTTTGGAAAAAGCTACAAGAAAAAAATCGACAAAATACTAAATCAATAAAAGCTTTGCGAGAAGAAAATGTATGGATGATAAATTTTTAATTACTTTATATATTGCTCTTCACTAGTTTTTAATATTTTAGCTTTTTAATATAATATTTTACTAGATACTGTTTATGATAAGTTATGTATATATACATATATTACTTTGTTTATTTACTTTAATTTTTAAGCATAATGAACTAGTGATATTAATTATATATTTCAATATTTTACAGTAATTTCAAATTGACGATGATCGATTAAATTTGAACGTTTTAAACTCATGTGATCAATTTACATCTCAATGCACACAGGTAATTTAAGTTTTATGATAAAATTTTGGCGTATACAAAAAATATTATCAGTTTTATATTTTTCTAACTTTTGTGTATTAATAAGCAGCAATGGGATTCTAATTTGGACATGAACACCATGAATCAATCTACAATTACAAGTATGGTGGATTTATTACAGGTAATGTTTATAATGTAATAAACAAATGCAATTCTATTTTATTTTGATTGTGATACTCACTTATGTACCTTTTTAATATTTGTAGGCTCAAATATCACAAGCGCAATTCTTACAAAGAAGAGATTTGGAAGAAAATCAAAAGAACATATGAAATAATTGACTTTAAATATTGTTGGAACGCAAGATTTGAGTATCGTACATCTATCTTTTAAAACATTAATAATTATTCAAATTTAGCTCGTTTACTTTGTTAGGAAAGAGGCTACTTGCTACATTACTAAGAGCTTTTTTTTTAAAAAAATTTTTGTTGAATTTGTGGGTTTTTATGATAAATAATCATGATAGTCGTTATTAGTTATATGTTTCTAATAATTTAATTGTTCATACACAGAATTTTAAATTTTTTTACTGGCTTAGCAACAAACATACTTTACTTGAAAAAGTATGAAAAACAACATAATTAAGCTTCAACGGGATGAAACTACAATTATCGAGTTGGGATATATTTTTTTTAAAATACCAAGTTCAAAAAAATTAACACATTCGGGTCCAAATAAAATATAACTAATGAATCACCATTTCATAAAATCAAACTACTCCATAAACTAATGAATTGAAAACAGTAAAGTTTATTCTTATTGAAATTACAGGAAACAAAATTAAATCTTGAAACAAAAAAAATTAGAAAATTAAGCTCAATTGTTTCGTAATTATCTGCAACTTTACGAATTCAACAACCCATTAAAGTTACTGCACTCAAACAATGCCTTTATTGTCATTTCCCTATCGAATCTCCAAATATAATTCAACCCTGCTGGCAGCTCAGTAATAGTTGCTTCAGTCTTTTCTTTGTTTGCGAAGAAGAGAGTTTACAAAAAAAGACTCGTTTTGAACAATAAATTCTGGTGCTCAAAGCTCCCTTCACTTTTTCATTTGATCATGTTGTGTGCCAATGGAGATACCCAACCCAAGATGCTTCTTAAAGCTCTTCTCCATTCTTCGGCAAGCACTGGATCACTCATCGAGAACCTTACTCCTTTTAGTGTACCTCTTAGGATAATCAAATTCGCATAATGTAATATAACGCTAACGCTGCTACACCTTACTTACTTGGAGGAGGCTTAAGAAGCTTTGAGTTTGACTCGAAAAATATGACTGTCATATCTTTCTTTTATTCCTGCTTTGAACAACTCTTCTGCGGGCCTGATACAGAGCTGAAAGCCTCAGTGTTTTCAGTTGGATGAACCATTGCAGAAGCTGAGAGACTTTGAAGTACGAAAAAGGATACCCAAACCCAAAAACATGCTTCATCCTTTCCAGAACAGTGAAGATAATCTAACAAGCATGGAAACAACCGTATCAAAGCTTTTGCTCAATAAAGATATTTTTTGTTCAAATACGAACAAAATTCATATGCCCTTTTCTTGTGCTATAAAGAGTGATGTTCTATCAAGTCCGAGGATCACATACATCTAATTACATTCGATCTAACTACCAACTTTAAAATTTAAATACATTGCACCATTTCACTTATTCAATGTGATATGAAAACACATTGAATAATGAGAGAAAAACACTACCTTATGTGCCCTTGTTTAACCCACGAGAATGGTGAATAGACTTGACCATACCAGTCTTGAACATAATTGTTTGCAAACACATAATCAAGCTCATTTCAACACTCATCCTAAAGCCCATACATGTTCATCATGTTAAGCAGTGCTTCACCTTCAAAGACTCCTAACAATGTGAGAAGGTCTCATTGCAGCATTACAGATATGACTCAAAGCATACTGAAACCTCCACAACTCGAATTAACAAAAAATAAAAATTAATCTATATTCAGTGTGTATTCACTCAAAATTTCACCCAAAACAACAAAAATTAATTAAAATTTCAAGAGTTTTAGGTTATACTCTTTGAAGTTATCAACTGAACAATAATAAATTTACTATTAAAAAAATTGACTTCTAATGCTAAGAATTTTAACAGTTTCAACTCTTCAATTTTATCAACAAAACAAGATAAACTTTAATATTAAAAAACCCAAAAATGATAAAAATTGAGTCGAAAAATTATATCATTTTTAAGACTAATGGAGGATAATGTAAACTAAACAAAAAAACCATCTAAATAAAAAGGCTATTCATATCTTAGTGGTTAAAGATTAGACTGTGTTCCTTCGATTTTCACCATAGCACCTCATAATCTTTCACCTTAAAGTGAACACCATTTCGCCATCCTCCTTAATCGAGCATTAAGGTATCGTCTTGGCCCCAGATCTTGCTTTAAACTTTAATAGTAAAATTTTAACCTTATTTCCCCAAAATAAATGGCAGTGAAACCTTAGAAGCCAACAAGAACGAGTTAAAAATTTGAGATGAAATTTTAGTTCCCCACAAAAAAGATTTTTTAAAAATCGATTTGAATCTCCGTTTAAAAAAAATACTCACCGAATATGGCAGACTATGAAGTTTGGGTCAACAGAGATTGATTTGGCAGCAGCATCAGAGAATTTATTTGGCAGGAGAAAGCGAGAGAAATAAACTAAAAACAAGTAAACCTAAAAGAAAAGGCAAACGACCAAATAACGTAAGTTCTGTTAATTTTTAGGTACAAAATTTTAATACACGTGTCAATTAATTATTAAAGGGGCATATATGGAAGCACAATAAGGAGTCAGATGATTTTCACCCTTTACTAACAATTAACATACAACGAATGATTAAATAAATAATACTACCAAAAGAAGATCAACAACAAGTTTAAATCAACAGCAACTTGTCGGAACGTAACTTTTTCCAATATGTATTGAATCTTGAACATGAGGCGGCTCCTTATTAATTGGAGGATCTGTTGAAATTTTGATAGCCCCCATAGAAGAATTTGGTCCGTTTGGAAGAAGCAAATTCATATGGAGAGAGTTTGATTCTTTAGCTCCAAATGATTCATGATTTCAATTGATCTTACGTTCCTCAGCGATTGCAGTCAAAATTTTGAGTTTGGTTGGACCATCATGTGTATTAGCAGAGTGTTATTCAACCAACTATATACAGGAAACAAAAGAATTTTGTTAGAGATATACAATCTTTGATTCTTTAGCTCCAAACACGACCAATTAGGTTTTTACTTAATCGAGTTCTTAGTGTACCCATTAGGAATCTACCAGAAAAATCGGATGATTTTATGAATACAGCCACAGAACAGTATGATCAGTGATAATTTTACAAACAAAAACTTCCAGTAATATTCAATTACTTGAATATACTTGATGGTTAAAGCCAGAAAAGAAAAGAAACTCAAACATACCCAAATAAGATGAACAAAAATGGAGGATGAATAGAAGATATATACCCACTTGAGTTATCGTTGCCGTCGAGAGAGGGGCGCCGATGCCGGTGTCGACGAGGGGGAGGCGGTGACGCCGACGGGTGAGATTCTTGTGGGTTGGAGTGAAAATGGGATAGTGTTGTAAAGTGTTTTACTGAAAATGAGATGATAAAATCAACTGTAAAAATTGTGAAGAGAAAAAATGGTTGCCCGTAGTTCAAATTCCGTTGACTAAGTAATTTTACACGAACCAAACACCGTAAAGCACGGGAAATGAATTTCGAAGTTAATTTTATACTAATCAAACACACCCTTAGATAGGGGTGAGCGTTCGAGCGAGTCGAGTCGAGTCAAAAAATTTCGAGTTATTCGATTTGACGCGTCATATTTTACGACTTGAACTTAATTTGAAATTTTTTTGATTCGAGTCGAGTTCGAGTCGAGTCGAGTTTTCGAGTTTCTATACAAATTTAATTGTAATTATTTACCATGTTATAGTACGATTTGATTCCAATTTAAACGACTTTCTCTATTCATATAAGATATATATATATATATATATATATATATATATATATATATATATATATTTCTTCATATTATTTTTCACATGCATAAGTAAGATTTGTAATGTTATTTAATAAAAAAATATCTTCTAAGCTTCTAAAATATATTTATAATATTATTTTTAAATAAGGAACTTTTGAGGATAAAGTACTGATGGGGGTATAAATGAGTCAATGAATTGATGTAAAGAAAACAATTACAAAAAATTCAGTTGAATGATCAAATTGAATAAAATATAAAGTTAAAGGGCTAAATTAACAAAAATGTTAAAAATATGAATTGAAGTTATATAGATATTATATAGTGTTAGTGAATCATGGGGTTTAATTATGGTAAAAAATAGACTTAAAACGAAAGAGAAATTAAAGAAATGGGAAACATTCAAAGTTGAGGGGCTAAATTACAAAAGTAGGAAATTTAATTTAAAAATATGAATTGAAGCTAAATAGGTATTCTAGTTTCTACATTGGTTTAGGAGCATGTGGTTCAATTTTGGTCAAAATTGACTTAAAACGAAGGAGATATTGAAGAAATGAGGAAATCATACAAAGTTAAGGGGCTGAATTGAAAAAAATATGAAATTTATTTTCAAAAATATAAATTGAAGATAAATAGTATTCTGCGCTGGTTTAGGAATACGTGGTTCAAATTTGGTCAAAAATAGATTTAAAATGAAGGAGGAATTGAAGAAAAATGAAATCAGTGACTAAATTGCAAAACTGTAAAATTCGGTTTTTCGATTTGGGCAAATTCCAAACCGACTCGAAATCGAAATTTTTTCGAGTTAATCGAGTTGACTCGAATAACTCAAAAAACTCGAATAACTCGACTCGAATAACTCGAAATTGAAAAAAAAATATCGATCTTTTCGAGTCGAGTCGAGTTTTGCTCACCCCTACCCTTAGGCACCTATTGTAAAAAAATTTACAATTTAGACACTTATTTTGAAGTTAAACCTAAATCATATAAATAATCTCTCGATTATAAAGTGTTTTATGTTGATCTTTTAACTATAAAAGGTTATAGTATAATCACTTTACTAAGAAGGTTTAACGGTAGAATGACATATCAATTAATCAAATTTGGTATAATAATAAATGTTTCCCTCCGCTTTTTACACTTTATTTTAATTTGTTCATAATTTTAAAAAATAAGTCTCAAAATTTTAATATTCTACCAATTTGATCCCACTAACCCATTTAATCATTCTCCCATGAAAAATTCATCCAAGAAACATAAAGTTGTAGAATTTAAAATCATAACTCTACCAAATTTGAATGATCCGGCCACTATATTTTCATTATCTTCCCCAAAAGATCCTTCTTCTCCTCTGAAAATAAGTCATCATTTTCATAGATTTCCAACTTTACGTGGAATGAAATTTCCTCTGCTGCAATTTCTGCCATTTTCCACCATAGGGATTAAAGTATGTTCTTGAGATTTCATCCGCTTTGTTTATATCTCTATCGTCTAAACATTTACAACGTCTAACTTTTACAACCACTATAAGATTCAGGGACGAAGTTAAAATCAAATATCGGAAGAAGTAAAAGTTTATTAAGCCTTTAAATTTAAAAATTAAGTAAGACAAAAAATTTATTTAACTTATATTTAAATTAAAAAGGACGTAGAATACTATTATACCAAATAATAAGAGCTGTTAAAGGAGGGCGAAGATGAAGAAAACTAAATATTCTGAAACCAATGCAAATCATTTAAAAAATAAAAATAAATTATTCATATTTAAAATGAAGAAACACTGAAGAAAATAACGAATTAATGGAAAATCCATGAATTTTTGTTTCTTTAACAAAATTATTCAGAATAAATTAATTTCGAAGAAGTCTTCGGGTTCTATAGAAACAACTATAATCACCAAATAAGTTCCACATTCAAAATTAATCATTTATGCTAAGTAATAAATCATTTCACTCAATTTTGATTTGACCTTCAAAAATTTAAATTAGTTAATATTTTGACAAATGGATTGAATCCATATTAAACTGGATTTTCAGAAGTGGGTGTTAGTAGGGGTGAGCGTTCGATCAGGCCGAGTCTAGCCGAATCAAAAAATTTTGAGTTATTTGAGTTGACGCGTTATATTTTACAACTCAAACTTTATTTGATTTTTTTTTCGATTCTAGTCGAGTCGAATTTCCGAGTTCCTATACAAATTCAATTGTACTTATTTACCATGTTATAGTATAGTTTGATTCCAATTTAAGCGACTTTCTTTAATCATATAAGATATGTATATATATTTCTTCATATGTGGCATATATTTTTTCATATTTTTTATACCGATATATATATACCAGGAAAAATTGAGGGAGTCGTCTACTTAGAAATCAATCCACTAATTACTAAAAATTTTGAGTTATTCAAATTTATATTTTACAACTCAAACTTTATTTGAATATTTTTCGAGTCGAGTTTATGAAATTTCGAGTCAAAACGAGTCGAGTTTTTTCACCTCGAGTCGAGTCGAAATTTTCAATTTTTTCGATCTGAGTCGAATTTTGCTCACCCTAAGTATTAGTATCATTTTCTTCTTTTTAAAATCCTATTATCCTAAAAATGTAAAAGAAAAAAGATCGTGGTAGAAATTAACTAATTTTACAGAAAGAATGATATTGTATTTGTAGTACCCAACATAACAAGAAAAAAAATAAGTCCCTGGTTAGCTATTAGCGGATAGCTGATAATTGATTACATCTAAATTAACAAATTTGACATATCAAGCCTCTAATACTGATTCAAACCGCTATTTACCAAACATCTAAATTAGTAAATTTGACATGTCAAGCCTCTAATATTGACTCAAACCGCTATTTACCAAACATGGCCTAAGAACCCTTTCTTTAAGTACTAATAATGATATTATCGTACATCACTTTTGTCTTTTTCATACTTTTTTATATAGGTCATGTTTGACAATTAGCAGATAGTTGATTTTATTAGCTGATTTGACTAGCGGATTATATTAGTTGATTGTATAAAAGTGTTTGGTAAAATTAACTAGCTGATAGTTGTTTGATTATTTAAACAAGCAAAATGATATATAAGGACATAGTATATTCGATACTTGTTTGAATATTTTATTAGTTATCAATATTTTGTATCTATTAATATTGATTAGATTATGAAAAATAATTTTTAATATAAAATGACTAAGCATATTTGAAGGATTTATATATTAATTTATTATTTATATAATTATTTTTAATACAATTTAATTAATTATTAAATTTAAATACAAATATAAATGTGTGAGAAAAAAAAGAAAAAATATTACTTTACAAATATTACAATATAAATACGCGAGGGTGAAGAATTAAAATAGAAAATGTTAAATTTAGGTTATTTGGAGATTTTTGTCATTATTAAGGCTAAAGTGTCTTTATAACTTTTATGTCAAAACCCCTAATTTTAAAAAGCTCATATCACTCGTTTTTTTAATTAGAAGTTTTACCTCAATCTGCTAATTCAATCCGCTATTTACCAAACAACTAAATTAGCGAATTTGACCGATCAAACCTCTAATTTTAACTAAAATCTCTAATTTTAACTCAAACAGCTCTTTACCAAATAAGGTCATAATCACTAAATAAAACAATTAAAAATTATTAAAGATCAAACCTTGTTCAATACAACTCATATTAATCCTTTACCACTAATTTTTTAACAAATAAAGGGTACTGCTTTTGCTGGGAATTGATCTCAGGATCTAAGGGAGAAAGATAAAAGAAGTGTTTCTGCTGGGTTTAAAACTCATGATCTAGAAAAGAAAGAAAGCAGGTGAGGAATCTTTCGCCACCCGACCATCATTGTTTAAAATATTTTTTTAATTTAAAAATTACTGTCAAATATTTTTTTACATGAAATATTTTCTTTGAATCTAAGAAAATCTAATTATTATTTAAGATTCTTAAACTGTTTTGATCTCTAAGTCTAACTAATTAAATTTACTTATTTCTTAAACTCGTAGTTTTCAAAAGTCTTCAACAACCAAGCTGAGATCAACTAAATATACAATCATCATTAGAATTAAAATTCTAAACAGGTTAGATCCAGGTTTATTCAATAATTGGATTATTTGCTCAGATCGAACTGGTTCACGTGGTATTTAATAATAATTTTTATTTAAATTTAACTATAAAACAAGATTCTCATTGCATTGAAGGTGCTATTTGATTGAGACTGTTAGGAAACCCGAAACCTACGAATAGAGTTAGTGAGGTTAATACCAATATTTGAAGATCCACTAATTAGTCGAGTGTCTAAGAATGTTTATATGGTTTTATTTTGTATGAGTTCGATTCTCGACATTTATATTAAAAATATAATTATTTCTATTTAATAAAAATATCTCATGTCTTACTAAAACTGTCACATATTTGAAATTTTTTAAAATATATATTTTATAAATATTAATTAATTAAAATATTTAAATAAACTATAACTAAAATTAAAAAAAATATATGACCAGAAAATGTAACATGTGGAATTTAATGGACAGAAAAAGTAAAAATCATCGAATAGAATGGGGCATATATAGATTTATTTCTTGTATAGGAGTTTTTTTTTTTTTTTTTTTTTGGGGGGGGGGGGTTAATTGTTGATTTGTATTCTTTATAACATGTTTCTTTTGGATAAATAAAAACAAATTTATAAAAAAAATAATTATTTTCAATAGTGAACAGGATTTTCCCAACTAACCAAAAAAAAAAAAAAGATTTTCATGTTGGTATGGACTTGGAAAATGAAGAAAAGAATTAGCAGCCTGACGTTGGGCCCAATCCTTGTTCCATCGATTCCTCTTACTTTTGGGTATTAAGTCTCGGATAACATTCTTCAAGTCAGCTTTATTATTACGTTGACTGCATATAAATATAGTTCTTCTCTTTTAATAAAGAATTATTTGTTTTTTTAGTTTTCTTATTGTACTTTATTAGAGTTATTTTACATTTGTTTTTTTTTTCGTTTGTTTGTATAGTAATATTATGTCTGCATTTTTGTAAGTTTGTTTATTTTTGTGACAATATTGTTTGTTATTATGGTAATTTAGCGTCAATATAACAAGAATTATAAAGCGTTTTTAGTAACAAGACGATTGATGGTTTGATATTTTTCTGATTCCTTTAGGGTAGTTTGCTTATGTACCAAGAACTCGCAACAAAAAATACTTGATTCATAGAGCTTTCTAGTCAAAGTATATAGTTGCTGAATTTCATTTAGAAGACTGTAAATTTTTCTACAAAAACGATGAGTTTTGGTTCTAATGTCTTTTACATCCTCTGAGGTTTACTGTATTTATTTTCACATTAAATTAATTTTGTTGTGATCTTTTTGTAATCATTTTTACTTTGAATTTGATTCAGTATACTTTTCTTGTTAAAAAATAGTAATGATTTTTTTATTTATTAAATTTAGATATTTTGTAAATTTAGATATTATATTTTAAAATTAAATTATATTTTTATGTATTATTAACAATCAGTTGGTCTAGTGGGATGAAACATTAGATCCCTTAAGCAAGGTTAGGGGATTTGAATCTTAACGTTGTGAGTAGAACAAATTGAGTTGGGAGGGTCACCCCGTAATGGACCTCTGTAGTACCTAATCTGAATTAGTCATTCAATGAGTTAGATACATGTGGTTAAACAAAAAAATATGTATTTTTATTTTTTAGTAATTATTGCACATGGATATTTAAAATATATCAAAAATAAAAATTTAATTATATTTAAGGAGTTAAATGAGATATTTACCATTAATTTTAGCAAGTCGCGTTACCCCTAACAATAACTAACAACACAATATCTATTTTATAACAAAATGTAAATTTTAATATATATTTTATAAAATTGTATGACCAAGATGAATAATTTAGAATAATTTAATAACCGTTTTAAACTTTTATCCTAATAATATTTGTAGACTGCATTACTATTGATTGATTATGGATGAAATAGTTTATTATACATTGACCAATAAATACGTATAAAATATAAAATATAAAATATATCAACTTTCTTAATTAGGGAAAAGGAAAAGATGGCACCAGTGACCAATCTATGAACTGTATACAACATGCGGCCTACCACGCGTGCCTATTGTTGTAGATGGTTTTGGACATAATATGATTATAAAATAAGAATATAAAAATAAATGAATAATTAAATATTAAAATTTATATCATAAATGAATAATTAAATATTATAATTTTAGTTTCTGATGATGACGATGGCATAAAAACCAGTTGTCGATCCTTTCTATCTCTTCGTACTCCTTTCTCATCAGTTTTCTTTCTCCGTTTCCTCTTTTTTATATATCTAGATTTTGTTTTGTGTAAGTGATTTTTTTTAAAAATTTCTTTTGCTTAATAAGGCAATATATTATTTCAATTCTTAGGTAAATGACGATTAGTTAGTTATTTTAATGATTTATTCCTATATTGGATGTTAAGGTTGTTCTCATTGATGATAAGTTAATGTTCAACTGTTTTCATATTTTATTTTCAGTTAGTATTTATTTTTTATCGTCAACAATGATGTTTATTTGTATAATTTATTTTTTAATTTTTTGATTGTATTTGTACTCTTTCGTTGTATAGTTGTATGTTCATTATTCAAAATTAATTTTTGCTATGCGACGAAATGTGGGTGTAATTAGTCTGTTTTAGATTTACACATTTTATTTTCTCAAAATTATAAATTTGTGTTATATTTTCTTTTTATATATGGAATAAAGTTAGAAGTATTATATATATATAGGGATGAGATCTAGTTACACTGTGTAAAACTCAACTAGTTTTACATTAATCCATGATTATTAGATGAGTGAAATGGATGGATGAGATTAGAAGTAGGATATGTGAAGATTATCACTTGAAAAAAAAATAATGAGTTAATTTTATTCATCCATTTACCCATTTAATGACCATGAATTAGTGTAAAACTAGTTGAGTTTTACATAGTGTAAGTAGATCTAACTCATATATATATATATACTATACTATACTATACTATACTATACTATACTATACTATACTATACTATACTATACTATACTATACTATACAAATTATTAATCATTATAATATTTAAGGTTTATAGTCAAAGTTTAGGGTTTAGAGTTTAAGGTGCTAAATTTTGTGATTTATGTTTTAAATTTTATAAAATAATTACTATATTTTTTACGCAGTTTGTGTATCAAAATATAACTTTTTTAAAGGAATATTTACTACAATATTATATTTCAAATTTTTTTTTCAGAAATAGGGATGCCATCATATTATTTACACAATTAGGGATGTTCACTGTGCAAAAGTTGAAGACCTTCAGCCCACCATCCGACTTTGAACAGTGTTTTTCAAGCGGGTTTACTGTTCAAAGTCGGGCTGCTTTTATACCCTTTTTGAAGAGGCCACGATGACACGTGGCGGAAGCTGGGAGGGTTGGGCACTGTTCAAAGTCGGACTGCCCTCCCCCCGACTTCAAACAGTGCACCAAATAATGGTGGGTGGCAGGCGGGTGCAGGGTTCACGGGTGGCAGCCTTTAATGTTTTTTTTTATTATTATTGGTTGATTGGGAGGTGTAATTTATGTGGTTGAAAGTGAAATGAGGTGAAGATAAATAGGGGTTGTGTTGAAGGTGGAAGGTGGAAGAAAGAAGGTTGAAGAAAGAAGAGAAAGATTTTGAAGAAAATTTGTGAGTATTTATATTTTATTTGAGAAAATTATGTTAAATTTATATTTGTAATGTATGTATTTTTTTGTAGTTATATTTTTTTATTTTTTCAGATTAGTTTTTTTAATTTTTTAGATGTTAGAATTTTGAAGTTGATGTTTGAAATATTGAAATTTTTGTGTTAAATAGGTTGTTGAAGAGGAGAAGAAGATATTTTGTGAAGAGTTTGAGAAATAGAGATTTGAAGAAATATAGTAAGTATAATGCAATTTTAATTTGGTGGTTAAATTTTATAAATTTATGAAGAGATTAATTTGTTGTTTTTTTATAATTTTGGAGTTGATATTTGAAATTTTTAATTTTTGAATATTTCTATTGTTGTTAATTTTATGTTAGAATTTATAACATTAATTTTATGTTAGAATTTATAAAAACAGTGGTTAATACTTTACGAAATGGTCACTAAATAGTGAAAAACGTAGTAAATAAATTTGAAACGTTCTAAAATTTTGTATGCTATTAGAAATATTGTTTTTAAGGTTTCTGTTAAAATTTGGTAATTTTTGGAAATCGTTTGGTACATGAATTCGAATAAAAACTGTATTTAATATTTTACGAAATGGTCACTAAATAGTTAAAAACGTAGTAAATGAATTTGAAACGTTCTTAAATTTTGTATGATATTATAAATATTATTTTTAAGGTTTCTTTTAAAATTTAGTAATTTTTGGAAATCGTTTGGTACATAAATTCGAATAAAAACTGTTTTTAATACTTTACGAAATGGTCACTAAATAGTCAAAAACGTAGTAAATGAATTCAGAACGTTCTAAAATTTTGTATTCTATTAGAAATATTATTTTTAAGATTTCTGTTAAAATTTGGTAATTTTTGGAAATCGTTTGGTACATGAATTCGAATAAAAAATGTATTTAATATTTTACGAAATGGTCACTAAATAGTTAAAAACGTAGTAAATGAATTTAAAACATTCTAAAATTTTGTATTCTATAATAAATATTATTTTTAAGGTTTCTGTTAAAAGTTGGTAATTTTTGGAAATCGTTTAGTACATAAATTCGAATAAAAACTGTTTTTAATACTTTACGAAATGGTCACTAAATAGTGAAAAACGTAGTAAATGAATTCAAAACGTTCTAAAATTTTGAATTCTATTAGAAATATTATTTTTAAGATTTCTGTTAAAATTTGGTAATTATTGGAAATCGTTTGGTACATGAATTCGAATAAAAACTGTTTTTAATACTTTACGAAATGGTCACTAAATAGTTTTTTATTTATAATATCTAGTATTATTTTTAATTCCGTAAAATTCAACGAAATTCAAATTTTAAGCATTTATTTAGTTATTTAGTAGTAGTAGTGTAATAAATGTATTAGAATGAAAATTTTAATTGCGTAGAATTTTACAAAATTGAGTGTCGGGTTATAATTTATTCATACTTATCATGTAGGATGGCTGAGCAAGCTCATCTGTTGAGATTTCAGGATGAACACATTAGTAGTTTGCCGGTTCCTGAGATGGTACAATTTTGTTAATAATTTATTTATTAGAAATTCAATTCAATTATTTTAATAATATTTTGTTTGGTTAATTCCTTTATTTATTGATGTGTTAATTACAGGATTTTGAGGATACATTTAAACATCACCTGACCATGGCAAAAAATCCTCCGCACGGTCGAATCACTGAATGGTTGCAACAATCTGGATTTTATTATGCGACATTCCTTCGAGGGTACAAGTTGGTGCCCGGGTTGATTGCTGCTCTGATTGAGCGTTGGAGGCCGGAAATCCATACGTTCCATATGCCGTGTGGGGAATGCACGATCACACTTGAAGACGTGGTCATGCTTATTGGGGTGCCGGTAAACGGGGCACCATTGATTGGGGCACCATTGACCGGGGAACCTTCGATCGACCAGACTGAAGTTAGTCCTGAAGCACTTTGCGGTTACTTTCTCGGGAAGGTGCCGGACAAATCAAATTTGTCAGGAAGTCGCGTGAAACTGAGTTGGTTGCAAAAAGAATTCAATCTCAATGAATATAGTTCGATTGATGCTGTTTATAATGCCAGTCGAGCTTATATTCTGCAGTTCATTGGCGGTATATTGATGCCGGATAAATCCGGCAATCTTGTACATACACGGTATCTACGCTTTTTGAGGTACCCGTGGGAAGCTGCTCAATATAGTTGGGGATCGGCCATATTAGCGTTCTTGTATCGTGAGTTGTGCAAGGAAATATCAAGAATCGTGGCAAACATCTCGACATTTCGAATTCCCATTGACTCATGCTCTGCAATCATAACTTCCACATCTTCATTATCTTCGAGATCAATCGCGGAATATATGACTGGATTCGAACATGTCATCCACCGGTACTGTAAACTATGAATCGGAGCTCCAATTTTTTCCGATATTTGCTCTTTCAAAACTCGAAGTGTGATTTCTTTGTTAATTCTCATCTTCGTAGGCCTCTCCGAATGAAATACGACACCAACATCAGATTTTACAATTTGTCCGTTGTAATGGACAGTCACAAAACAACTGTTGTTGCTCATTTTCTCTGCATATTCGAAAAAAAATTTTACAATTAATTTTCAAATAACATAAAAAATATACAGATAAAAAAATATTTCAAAACAACTTACATTTTTTTCTTCCAACCTTCTTCTTCTTCTTCTTCTTCTTCTTCTTCTTCTTCTTCTTCTTCTTCTTCTTCTTCTTCTTCTTCTTTTTCTTCTTCTCTCTCTTTACTCAAATATAACTTAAGCGGTTTTCTATCAAACTACATTCTTCAACACTAAATGAACCTATTTAAAATAAAATCCAAATTGAATATTTCCCTATAATACCCCTACACGAAATTTAATATTCACTAACAGATTTCCAATAAAAAAACTACACTACCCCTACATAATTTAAAATTATTTAACAATTAATTTTTTTACTAACCTACACCTGCACCTACACCACTATTATTTCACATCACTGAAACCTACACCTGCACCTATATCACATCACTGAAACCCTACACCTGTACCTACATCACTATTATTTCACATCACTGAAACCTACATCTGCACCTACACCTGCACCTATATCACATCACTGAAACCCTACACCTGCACCTACACCACTATTATTTCACATCACTGAAACCTACACCTGCACCTATATCACATCACTGAAACCCTACACCTGCACCTACATCACTATTATTTCACATCACTGAAACCCTACATCTGCACCTACACCACTATTATTTCACATCACTGAAACCCTACACATGCACCTATATCAATTAAAAATATTTTAAATCATATTAAAAAAATATTAATTAAAATAATTATTCGAATATTTTTTTCAGTCTGAAAAGATTGATCACTGGATTAAAAATTAAGTTATATTTTAGTACATAATTAGTGTAAAATATTTTTTCAAATTTAAATAAAAATTATGATCTCATATTTATAATATTTAATATTCAAATAATAATTACTTATTATTTTATATTCGATCCAAAATTAAAATAAAAAAATACCACCTCTTATTTATCCAATCAAACCCCAAATTCAGTCAAACCCCCAATTAAAGCTGCCTACCCGTGACCTGCCACCCGCCTGCCACCCCACCATATATTCGGTGCACTGTTTGAAGTCGGTTGGTGGGCAATCCGACTTTGAACAGTGCCCGACCCTCCCAGAGCTCGCCACGTGGCATCCTGGCTGCCTACCCGTGACCCGTGACCCGCCTGCCACCCCACCATATATTCGGTGCACTGTTTGAAGTCGGGGGGAGGGCAGTCCGACTTTGAATAGTGCCCGACCCTCCCACAGCTCGCCACATGGCATTCAAGCCTCTTCAATATTGGTTGGAAAGTAATCCGACTTTGAACAGTACCAAAGCTTGAAAAATACTGTTCAAAGTCGGATGGTGGGCTGACTGTGTTCATCTTTTGAACAGTAAAGTTCCCTACTTGTGTAAATAATGTCATCCCATCCCTATTTCTGAAAAAAAAAATTAGGGAATAATATTCCCGTAAATATTCCCTTTTTTAAAAATATACGATTTGTAAAAAAAACATAAATATAATGAAATAAATACCAGAATGGTCTCTTTATCCTGCTTTAATCACCCATCCCAAGGTATCATGAACGTGAACACCACTTCCCCTGCGCTGCTCGCCTCGTCAAACCCTAATTTTAGGGGTCCCTCGTCTAATAGCAATGAAGCTGCCTATTTTTAAAAATCGGTAAAGAGCACTAATACTCCCTAAAACTATGAATATTTAATATTTTGATCAGTAAGCTTCTAGAAATTACAAAACAGTCATTTAATTTATCTAAGTACTAGTGTTCATAATGATCACTCGGTCATTACTTATTGTTAAGGAAATGACGTGACATGTTAATTTAATAGTTAATATCTCATTTGATCTTTTAATTGTTACTTAAATTTTATTCTAGTACATTTCAAATATTTATATGCAATAAATTAAAATAATTTTGAAATTTTCATGTTTTTCATAATTTATTTTTAAAAAGTAAGTATAAAAATACAAAAATTATAGTAAAAATCTAAATAATAATAGCATTAATTATCGCAGTCCAATCAAATTATATAAAATACAAACCCAAATGAGTCAAATGCTATTTGAAAAGGAATGATTAATTGATTTGAGACTCATTGCATTATAATTCAGAATATATATTTAATATGAAATAAAAACTATCGAACATTTTCAAATTAAAATTATTGCTTCAAACTCTTTATCTATGCTTACTGACTTTTTTTTTATCATCCAGGTTTTTCTCAGAACTTTGACATGACTAATATAAATCGATTTACGTTATATATTTGATTTTGGTAAGTGAGTTTTCCAACATTTTTTTTTTGCATATACAAGACCTCAAACTCGAAAACTATTTAAATAATATTAAACTACTTACCACTTGTATCAACCTCCATCGGTTATTAATTGCAAAATTTTGATAGAATCCAGTACATTAATACTAGTATGGTCTCACCCATTTATTCACTTTTAACAAGCAGTATACTGGCTATTTTTTCCTTGGAAAACTTAAAATAATATTTTCTTTCTTTCTTTCTCTTTCCCGTTAAACAAACAGAATGTCGGTACCTCTGAGAGTGATTGCTTAAGTGGCCAACCTTCATTTGTCTGCAACTTAAAAACCTAGGACGACGGCGGCGAGACGACCAACCCTCCATTTTTGCTGTATTTTAACCTTTTTTTTCAATAAAAAAATCAAAATAACAGGCATTCCTTTTAATAATTTCTAAGATTCTTTCTCATATGTTAAATTAAAACAAGTGAAGGGGGGAAATAATAATAATACTTTCTATGAAATTCTTGAAACTTTACTTTAATTAGCTTAAAACAGAATGAAAAGTAATGCAGCACTGTCATTTCAATGTTAGGGTTCCTCCATTGTCCATGTCCAGGTCATTTATCCACTTCAAACCTATCCAATAATATGAGTGATTAACAAAGTTATCCGCTCAAAAGTTCTCCCCATAATAAGCAACTCTCGTTCTTCGAATTGTGTTTGTTCAGGGATGGATAGAGGGGCTCGGGTCGTTCCTTTGAAATTTGAAATTCGTATATAATTTTAAAAAAGTTATATGTATTTTTTATTAAAAATATATTTTTGTTCTCTAAAATTTTATAGGTTTACCCCCTTAAAATAAAGTTTTGCATCTGTCCATGTGTATGCTTAGATTCGAGTTTCATGTTTGATATTTATTTTAGGCTTAAGAGATAGTTTTTTTTTATAGTAATATGAAATCAAAAATTTTATTCATTATTTTTAATTTCTTCAATTTAGCATTCGAACTCCTGAATTGTATTAATCTCGTTTTTTACTACCGTTGACTAACAAAGTCGTTAAATTATGCGCATGTGGTCGCTATTTACTTCCACATCAATTTTTATTTATTACCACTAGTTGTTTTATAATGTCAATGATGACAAGTCATTTTGATGACGTAATAGTATAAATTGAGAGTTTCAGAATTATTTATTTATTTTAAATTACATATCTAAGTTAAAATCCATATCAATTGTTTTGTCACATCATCAAAACTAACCCGTCCTATTGGAGGAAATTAATGGGTAAATTGCACAGATCATCACTCAACAATCTTCTCACTCCTATTTTTGTCACTCAACTTTTAAAATTTTCTATTTAATAACTGAACTTTATACTTTAAACGTTTTTGGTCACTCACGAATAATTTATTATTATTTTCAATTTTTTAATATTATTAAATATAAAAATAATTTAAAATAAATAATAAAATAATATTTTATTATTATTAAATTTTAAAAATATTTAAAATAATCGTTGCCGGTTGTCATCATCGTCGACCACCGGTGGCCTTCAAACTCGGTGGCTGTTTAACTCCAAATTGCATCGGGTGACTCGTTTTGACACACCGAGTCCGAATCTAGTAGTTGTTTCACCGAGAAATATCCTGAAACTCGCGAATCTCGATATAAATGTTTCAGTTTTCTAACTTTCGATCTCCTTTTCATAGATTTCGGAGCACTTTTCAGCAAAATAGAGGTCGGATTTAGACTCGAGAAAGTGAGATTGTAACCCCTTAAACCCGACCCAGAAGAATTGGATCGAATCTAGGAAGTCAAGTTTGAAACTTGTCCCTCAAGTAAAGTAATCAAATGCAAAAATATCACTTTCGAAATAAATAATAATAATATCCACAATACGTACTTATAGTATCGTCTTGAAAATATTAAATATCCATATATATATGCATGATAAAACGTAATATCCCAAATAAGATGTCCAAAATCTAAAATTATGTATAATCTGATAAAACATATAAAATCCATTAGTCTGAGTAATCATACTGATAATAGTATATATTGCTGGAAAACGAGGTCCTCCAAGTACCGTAGCCTAGACCTGAGTATCTGAAATAGCAACTAAGGGGAGTCAGCGAAAACGCTCAGTGTGTCTCTACATTGCAAACATAACTAACAGAATCATCATATCAACAGAGTTAACCATACATTTTCAGAATACTATTCTCCATCAAGAATTACTTCAAACAATTCAACATGTATGAATGAATATGCAACATAGTATGACATGCACCCAACTACATCACCATCTGAAGAGTAAGGTTCCCAGAACCACTCTCTACCTCATCACCATCCGAAATGGAATTCAGTCTGTAGAGTGAAACCACTGATCCAAAGCAGACTTCAACCTGAAGGATGAAGCTACTAAACATCCCCGAACAGAATCCCAACCAAAATGAGATGACATAATTTTTCGAGTTCTAAATCTGAATGCATTGTTTATCAACAGAAATGTATAATCATATAATCCGATATACAGTAATTCGAATCTGATAACATATATATATATTGGATGATGTAACAACATACTGAACAAGTCAAATATCACAGATCACCAGAATGTTATTACCATACAACATCAGACCACATCATATTTACAATTCAATCCATTAACACATATACATACAAAGCACTGCAACCAGATAGCACAGAAGAGAACACACTTCAGGTAGCTAACACTCAACGTCGACAGTGAAGTCTCTCACATTCAGCTCTATCTCTGGGTTGGTCAGAGTCAGCTCCTATAATAATTAAATACACCATCAAAGATACTACTACTATGCCAAGACACTGATAATATAAATATCGAATATATTATTAATTAAACTCACGAGCGGATCCCGATGTCTAAGCAACAGGAGGTTGTCCAGGTGGAGGGGGAGGAAGGATCTCAGTATCCGAGTCAACGTCGTCTGAAAATAAGAATAAATACAATTAATTTTCCGATATTCAAATTTTTAAATACTAAGTATAATCGAATAAAAATGGTTAAAACAGTCTGTCGGGTTCGAATTTGGAAAAACATGCAGCGAAATCGGAATCATGACGTCAAAAAACATGAAATAGGCATTTTCTGAAAAAATCAACGGTCAACGCTGACGTCAGCCGAACTGGTTATTCTAAAAACCCGTTTCGGTCCAGTAAACTCGATTTAGCCAAGATGGACCGGTTCGGTCCGGTCCAAGCCAAAATCCCCAATTTTCCCCTAATTGGAAATTTAGGATTTTCCCCTAATCCAATTTTCGTCACCAGAACACACGCCAACGACCCCTAAATGACTATTCTGGCCAACCCATGATACCCCTAAACCTTCCACAACAACCCCAAACTTACCCAGCCCCGATTCACGACGTAAATCGCCAAAACCCGACAAGTTCACGAACGATTTTCCAAGCCGTTTTTCGAGCAGAGGCAGTCGGAAATCAAAACGGTGGCTAGGGTTTTATTCACACGGTTGAGAGGAACTGATTGTCGCCCTTGTCGCAACAAACGTCCGCTGGCAAGACTTGATCGGAGCAAGACAAAGTTTAAGTGGTTTTTGGTTCTTTGAAAACACGATTTGGAGAGGAAAAATGGGTCTGGAACACGAAACGACGCATAATCTGAAGGGAGAAGTGTTTTACCCTATTTTGGGGTAAATTACATCATAAGAACCCCTACAATTTCCCACCTCACACTTATGTCACCCAAATTTATGATTATTACAAACGAGCCACTGAAATTCAATTTAAAATTGAATTCAAAATTTCCTAAATTTTAGGGTTTAAAATTAGGCATTTAAATTCAAATTAGGGTTTCATAATTTGGGGCGTTACAACTCTCCTCCCCATTAAAAAGAAATTTTGGCCTCGAAATTTAAATGGACCAAAAAGGTACGGATACTGAGCTCGAATGACATTCTTTGGTTCCCATGTAGCCTCATCATGACTACGACCACACCACAGAACTTTGACCATCTTAATGGTTTTCCTTCTGAGAACCTGTTTATCCTGAGCAAGAATCTCAATAGGCTTCTCCTCAAAACGCAAGTCAGGGCGGATCTCAATCTCCTCCACCGGAAGAACATGAGACGGATTAGCATGGTAGCGTCTCAACACAGAAACGTGAAAGACATCATGTATACGCTGGAGCTCAGGTGGTAACTCCAGTTGATAGGCAACTAGTCCAACTCGGCGAGGACTCAGCTTGCCTTTCCGACCAAATCGAAGTACCTTCCTCCACAGAGATACTTTCAAGAAAATCTGATCACCCACCTCATACTCGATATCCCGACGTCTCAAATTGGCATAAGACTTTTGCCGATCAAAAGCAGCCTTAAGCCGATCCCGAATCAATCTGATAGTCTGCTCAGCCTCATGTACGATCTTAGGTCCCAACAACCTGTGCTCATTCAGCTCGGTCCAACCAATAGGTGAACGACACTTACGCCCATACAGAGCCTCATACAGTGCCATTTTGATACTGGCCTGATAACTGTTATTATAGGTGAACTATGCAAGTGACAAGAAATCCTCCCAACTACCTCTATAATCCACCACACGGCCTCTCAACATATCCTCAAGAATCTGGATTACCCGCTTGGACTGACCATCAGTTTGCGGATGATAAGAAGTACTGAAACTCAACTGAGTACCCAAAGCAGTATGTAGAGCTAGACCTAGAAAACTTGACTTGAAACCCGAGAACCGAACCGATTTATCTAAACCGAGACCCGAAATCGATTTGAACATGATGACCCGAAATTTGATTCGAAACCGAAACTGAACCAATTTTTAGTTGAACCGAAATGGACCCGAACTGAATGAACCCGAACCAATTGGACTCGAACCGAAGACAACCCGAAATAAATAAAATATATTAATATAAATAAAAAAAGATGAGATATGAACAACCACACAACTCACCAAAAAGTCAAATATATATTGGCTTTATAAAGCCATATGTAGGGTGTAAAAAATTGACCAACCAAAAAATTTGATTAAAACCGGCTGATCTCCCATTGACCCGAACCGAAAATCAACCGAACCGAAATGACCCGAAGCACAATAGAACCGAACTGAGATCGAACTGAACCGAAACCGAATCTGAACCGAATGATATCATACCCGAAATAACCGAAACCGAACTGAACCCGAACCGATTGACTCATTTGCCACCTAAATTTAGAACCAATTGAGCTTAAGTGGAGGGACAAAAATCTTCTGCCTTTTTTGTGTCCTTTTTTGTGCCCCACGCTAAAAAATTAAATTCTAAACCATAACTCTGTATTCTAATCTTAGTCCTAACCATACACCCTAAAAAATAGACCTACACCCAATACTCCAAATCTTAACCTTAAATCTTAATCATAAATTCTAAACTTAATTTTTTAACGTTGAGGCATAAATAGGAATACCGAAAAGTGGAGAACACTTTTTATCTAGGTGAAGACTGAAGAGGTCAAGTGTTAATTAACAACATCATGTTGAGGGGTACAATTGCAAATTAGAACCCCAAGCAAGGGCATAGTTGTAGAAGTGGGTTTATATAAACTGTCATTTTAACGACCTTTCCTCGTTCCAAACAACCTGAGCTCCCTTTCGTCCCTTTTGTCCTAGAGATATCATGAAGAGACATGGTAGTTTATGTCTTGTAGCTTTAATGGCTCTAATGTTCCTTGTAATCATCACGTCTTCAATAACCTCAGTCGAAGGAAGAAAGCATCATCATCATAAGCATGGAAAAGACAAGAAAAAGAACCACCACCACCGCCACAACAACAACAATGGCGGCAACTGTACTATTCCAGGCTCAAACTTCGCACCAGATCCTCTTCCGGGTAACGCTTCCTACCCAACAGCTTCCAAAGTCTTCGATGTCTTGTCGTTTGGAGCAAAGGGAGATGGAGTTTCTGATGATTCAAAGGTAACAAAATTGCAGACAATAACAGCTTACAAGTATTGCTTGTGGTAATAACTTTCTGAAAATGTCAACAAAAACAGGCGTTTCTAACGGCATGGAAAGCTGCATGTAAGATTGCTGGTGCTACAGTTGAAATCCCTGCAGAATTCAACTTCTTAATCAAGCCCATAACTCTCCAGGGTCCATGCATGCCTGACCTTGTTCTGCAGGTAAAACAAAAGGATATTCCTTTGTCATATTTTATTGCAAATGCTCAAATATCGAAGCTAATAGTATGAAGCACGAGTACTTCAGTCTAAAGTCGTATTACGTATTCGATATTAAGTACGGTTAGGGTAACTACAAGTATTTATTTTTCTTATTTCTTTCATTCTTTTATTCTCCTATTTTTTTATATCTTTTTTCTTTTCTGATTTTCTCTCGCTCACATAACTCAACTATAAGTATATAAGTACGTGTGATGGCATGATGTCATGCTCACATGATTTTTTTATGACTTTTTATTTTTACATTTTTCAGAATTTAAAATTTATTTTATATTCGTCGTACTCGTTAAAAAATCATTGTTTCCGGTCTTCGTTTCTGTACCCGTATCTGTATCGGTGAGCGTAACTCATATTTAAGTTGGAAACAGATAAATGGTGGTGTTTCAGCCCCTCCAAAAGTGGGTTCGTGGCCAAAATCGAGCTTGTTTCAATGGATAAACTTCAAATGGATCCATAACTTTACCATCCGAGGTTCTGGTGTTGTTGATGGACGAGGCTCCCAATGGTGGACTCAATCTGATCAGATTTATCAGATTCAGGTTAATCATATAATCTCTAATCAATTAACCCAATTCAAATGGAAAAACAATCCTTCTCTTCTTGTTTTTAGCTTCAGTCATGAGTGTAGTGTGCAACTTTTTTTGTGTTCGGTGTATCGTTGTTCTATTCGAATTTGTGTCCGGACTCGACTACGATTGCATATAACTAAATTAACTCGGTTTTAATGTTGTGTCTTTTGCAGAAGAAGTTCAAACACATTCCGAGCTGGAAACCAACTGTAAGAGTTTATTATTTCTTTTATCTTCTTTATGTTTTAGTGCAAATATTCAGTTTTAATGTTTTCTTTTTGCCATTAACAGGCTTTAAGATTCTACTCGAGTTTCAATGTGACAGTACGCGACATCAAAATCCTAAACAGCCCCCAGTGCCACCTTAAATTTGACAGCTCCGGCGGAATCCATGTCGATAACATCACGATATATTCGCCGGAGACTAGCCCCAACACCGATGGCATACATCTGCAGAACACCCGAGATGTCGAAATTCAACATTCCAATATCGGATGCGGTAAGCAAAGAAGAAAATATGACTCGAATTTGATTCCAAGAAAATCTCGAATTCAACTCGGTTATGTGGTAAACTCGAATTCGAGTTCAAATAGTTTGAATTTTAACTCGAATCGAATTTAAATTCTTAAACAACAAAGTTGCACTTTATCACATAGTGGCAGTAAAAAAGAATGAGAAGTTGAGATAGTGCATGGCACATTAGGGATTTGTAAGTGCCTAGAAAGTGAACAAACATGATGGGTTTGACGACCCTTTTAAACGGTATCATAACTGTCGACACCAAGCTAACAGGCATGAACAAAAAGTGGACCTCTAGATATTATTTAATTACTTTTATACCTAATTGTTTGGTACATTTATTTAATTGATTAATTAACTAGGCTTCTCTTTTAGCAGGAGATGACTGTATATCCATTCAAACAGGTTGCTCCAATGTTCACATACACCATATCAATTGCGGCCCTGGTCATGGTATTAGGTAAATTGAAATTTTCATGATCGTTGCCACCGTTATTCGAATCCGTAACGAAATATCGACATACTTGGATGCAGTTTGGGAGGACTGGGGAAAGACAAGAGCGTTGCATGCGTATCGAACATAGTTGTTGAGAATATCTCACTGCTCAATACACTGGCTGGAGTTCGAATCAAGACGTGGCAGGTACAATTAATTAACTTTTTCCAGATTGAAATTCAGATTTTACGAGATTTAACCTTTTTTTTAATGAAACAGGGAGGTATGGGATCTGTTAAGAACGTCTCGTTTTCCAATATTCAAGTCACGGACGTACAAGTTCCGGTTATAATCGACCAGTACTACTGCGACAAGAACATATGCAAGAACCAAACGATGGCAGTGGCGATTTCCGGGGTTAAGTACAACCGGATCATCGGAACGTACACATCGCAACCGGTTCATCTAGCTTGTAGCAGTGCAATCCCCTGCACGGACGTTGATCTCATCGATGTTCAGCTGAAACCCTCGTCTCGAGGTTTCCGTGAGGCATTGTGTTGGAACTCTTATGGGAAATCACAGGGACCCCTGTTTCCTTCTACCATCGACTCTTGCTTGCGAAGGGATGGTGGTTATGTCAAGAGAATAGCTCGGTCTCGCGAGCATGTGTGTTTTTGATTAACTCGAAATAGGGTTGTAGCCTCGATACGGGGATTAGGTTGGGGTTTGTTACATGTTTTCCTTGGGTTGTATGTTTGGTTGATGCTTCCGCTTCTGCTAATTTTAGAGTGTGAGAAGGTGAGGCTTTTGTAAAAGTTTGCTTTGCATTAGCCATGTAATGTAATGTAATCTATTTGGTGTTCTTGTAAAGTGAATAAAGCCTTATAGGGTGGGTAGTGGGGTGGGCGTGCACCGTCCAATATAACCCATACAAAGGAAAGATCAAATTAAAATAATAAGTTTGGAAACTAGTCATTCCATGATAAATATTATTACAAACTTTTTTTTATAATATTATTACTACAAACTTAAATCAGTTAAAATTATGATATAAAACTAAGAAACTATATTTAATCGGTTGACTAAGCTGTTTATCTTTGTTCTTCATATTTTCTAAGGTCATGAATTTTAGATTCACTAAGAGCACCTCCTTCTTTTTTTTAAGTTTTGCTTGGTTGAGTGGAAAAGTAGAAGGAAGGAAGGAGAGAAGAAAAAATTGAAAAAAAATGAATTTAATGGCTGCTTGGTAGAGTGAAAATTTGAAAGGAAAGAAAATAAAAGGGGAGGTAGTTTCTCTTCATACTATAATAATAGAATTATCAAATTATTTTTTTTAAAAATATTTTATTTTTACTATATTTATAATTAAATTTTATAGTTTTATCCAATATTTTTATTATAATTTTATTTTATTTAATATAATCCTAAAAAAGTTTATTTAATTTAAAATTTACCCTTATTTATTTTTAATTTTATTGTTAAATTCAATATTATTAACATAATAATATTTTGTTCACTTTAGTCCTTAAAATATTTATTTAATCCAAAATTAATCGATATTTCTTTCTAATTTGTATAAATTTATCTAATATTTTTACTATAGTTTTATTTTTATTCAATTTAACCCCTCAAATTTTATTTAATTTGAAATTGACCTCTATATATTTCTATTTTATAATTTAATCCAATACCTTATAATTGCAAACTTTACGTTTCAATCACTAATTTTATAATTGCAATTAAGGAATCTTTTTAGCTCAGATTAACCTTAAATTTGGTCTATATGTTAATCATGATATTGATTTCATAAAAAGGAAGATATAATTTCAATTTTTGAAAAACTGGCCATTGTATTTTATGAATATTTTCAAAATAGCCCATAAACTACTTATTTTTGCAATTAACACTCTATTTCAAATATGATTTCAACAAGAATTTACCATTAAGTCTAATTGGAATTAACGATTTTAAAATGCACCTGAAACTGATTTTTTAAAATAAAAACTTATGAATATTTATATTTTAGTCCCTAAACCTCGTTTCGGTTAAATTTACTTCGATTTGAACTTCTTTTATTAGAAAATAGAGGTATGAAAAGTTTCTACTTATATTAAACTTGTATTTAAGTTTTAAATTTTTTGGGTTTAAATCTTGTAAAATTACCAAAATGCATTTCCTTAAATCGTTTATTTTTCTAAAGTTTTTAAAGGTTTATTTTCTCGGATGACTTTAGGAAAGAAACTTATTTTCCTTCTAGTTTTCCATCCTCTCAACCAAGTACATCGATGGAAAGAAAAAATATATTTTTCATCCTTCCATTTTTCCATCACTTCAAGTTTCCATCTTTCTAATTTTCTTTCCTCTCTACCAAGCAAGGCCTTAAAGTCCGCATTCCCCTTAGGGATGGGCAAGGGTTTGGTCGAGTTTTTGGCCCACCCAAACGCGACGAAAAAAATAATTACCTTAAACCCGAACTCGACTAAAAAATAAATACCCTAAACCCGACCACGACCCAACCTATAAAAAATCAATTTTAGGGACTTAATTGTAAAAAAAATTAGAGGACTTAATTGTAAAAATAATATTTTAAGGATTAAATTGTAAATAAAAATTCAGTTTTAAGGACCTAATTATAAAAATATCTATAAATAGGGGTATTATTATAAATATCCTTAAAAATTAGAATAAAATTACACTACTAATCTCAGGTCGTGTCGAAACTCGACGTATCGTGTAAAATGCCTATCCCTAATTCTCCTCCCCTCTAGATAAAATTGGAATTAAAATTAAAACTTGTCAAAAAAATCTCATCTAAAATTCACCTTAAGCCTATAACGATAGGAAAGATAAGATAAAGCACACATTTTATTAAACAAATGAACTTACGTCGAGTGGATCAATGGATTGATTAAAGTTAAGAGGGGTGGATTGGACTTTTAAAAATTTATTGAAGAAAAATGATAGCTAAAATTGAAAAACAAAGGATTTTAGAGTGCTTCAAGTTTCAAATGAACTCTACATTCACTACCTTAGCTACCACTGAGGATTTGCAACAATTCACTAATTTGTTCTTCCCCTTTTCAAGGCTTAGGAGGCAACTTTTACACAAGCGGTCAAATTTTCTACCCAAAATTTGACCAAACCCTCACAAGTGAACAAAGAAGAAATTAAGCAAGAAAGATATCTCTCAAATACAATATTGCCCCTTTAAGTACAAACACCCAACCCAAATTTGAAGATAGTATAAGAATTGAATACAACACAATTTGGGTTTTACAAGAAATTGAAAAATAAGCACAATGAGCTTGGATTTTTGCTTGGATGTTTATCTTTGATGCAATAGTTGTTGTTGGTCTTCAATAAGCCTCAATTTATACCTCCTCTATCAATTCTAGCCATTTGGGTGGTTAGGGTATTGAATATAGCTGTTGGGACCCTTTCTTTCCACCGTAAATGCACTTCTATAGCTATTTGTATCGGTACACGAAGACCCGTATCGATACCTATCTCAAAACAGAAAGAGCCGTTGCACATAATAAAGAGGGCATATCGATACGCGTGTAAGCGTATCGGTACGGGACATGGAGCATTTCGATACGGATAAGACCGTATCGATACCTTTTTCTCAGCTTAGCTCACTAGAATTTTCCGTTTCGATACGGGTAACACCGTATCGATACGGTACAACTACCACCTTAAATGTTAGTTACCTAACAACTGACACCAACAGTCGAAAATATTTAAAGCTCTTCGAATTAAAAATTTCATTAAAATCGTATCGATACGGGTGGAACCGTATCGGTACGACATTCAAACTCCTTCAGTTTTTACAGAGGGGCGTATCGATACAGATTGAATCTGTTTCAATACGTTGTTTCGATACAGTTAAGAGCGTATCGAAACGCGTATTTCCAGTAGCTAACTTTGTAAAAAAGGTATCGATACGACTGGAAGCGTATCGATACGCTTGGATGTTTTTCAATACTTTGGCCTTGGAACACTTAGAAAATATTTGGAGTTTGAGTTTTTCAAATCAGTTTAAAGTGTTGGTGATTTATAAATCATTTAAGGGACTTAGAAATCTATTTCAAGTTTTCAATTTAATCCTTAACATAGTTATATCAAAATCAAACATAGGTTTTACAATCTCCCCCTTTTTGATATAACAAAACCAAAACTTGAAATTTTTTGATACTTTGAAAAACTTTGCAAAATAACTCCCCTTAATATTAGCTAGGTAACTTTTAAGTTTGAAAATCAAAATTTTTAAGTGTGAGCTTCCCTCTCCCCCTTTTTGTTAGATCAAAAATAATTGAGACATAATGGAAAGTGCATAAAGGCAAAAGGTATAAATAAGCAACATAATATCATTAAGTTCAAATGAAAGATAACATCAACTTAAAATAAAAAAAAAACAAAAAATCAAAGCATATGTTTTAGAATAATGCAAATTTGGTCCTAAAAACATAAATCAAAGGTGCATAAATAAATATCCTAAATGATATGAATGATATGCAAAGATAGGCTACTATGCATCTCCATCGCCATCTTCATCATCCTCCTCAATTGCATCATCATTCCTCCTAGTTTGACGCCACTCATTATGGAAAGCAGTAAGGGATATGTTCATTAAGTTGTGACCGCTTTCAAGGGAAGTGAGGCGAGTCTCCACATTCTTCATTCGATCTTCAAGGCTTGTAAACCTTGTGTCAATAGCGGTAAATCCCGAATTCATCACTTGATCTATTGAGGCCGTTCCCGTGCACAAACCCGTGAATTGCTCATTGAGATAAGTCATGAGGGATTCCATAGAAGGTAGAGGAGGAGCTTGAGGAACTTGATCAACTTGAGGATTAGCAAATTGTTTCGCGGCCTCACTAGGGAGCTCAGATAGACGAAGCCAACTACAATTGAAGTAATGAAACTTACCCATTGAAGAGATCTTTCATCGATAGGATCGGTGAGGGGAGTTGGGTACTCATGTGAACAATCTATCTCCTTTTGTTGGAAGAAGTAACTCAAGGTCGTACCATAGGTGAAAGAAGTGACGAGTGTAGTGTGGTGATGTTGCATGAGATAGACAATCTCCGCAAACATAATTCGAGCAAGGTTCGGACGTTTTCTCTCACGGAAGCATCGAATCCAAAAATCATCAACTTGGCGGATAATGGAATACTTCCCTCCCGAGGGCCTAAACCACCAAGAAACTATCAAATGGAGGATCCGATCATGAGCATTAAGGGCGGTGACGGAACCACTTAGGACATGGCCAAGAGCATTCTCATCATCATAGCCTTCATCCTCCAACTTAAACACATCACAAATGGATTGAACATCTATAGTGACCTTTTTACCCATAAGATGAGAATTAACGGTTGTAACAACATCATCTCGATTGGCACAACACTTGGCATTAGCATAAAAGATCAAAACTAAGATACAAAAGAAAAACCCGAGAATTTGGAGAAAATCCATAAACTTCCATTCTTTGAGCAAAGGTAAGTACTCAAATTTGAAATGCTCCGAGTTAAGAAAAAGAATAGAGATTACCCTCTCCGGACGGATCTTATAGTTTTGAAATTGGAGAAAATAGTTGAGATCTCCGGTGGACTTAAAGGAGTGTTGATAGATAAGAGTGAGGTTCGGGCGAGTACCACCTCCGACATTGGAACCTTCACCGACTTTACTAGTACGTGCTCTCTTTTTGGGTGCCATGAACTAAAGGAAAGATTAAAAACAGTGTATGCATTAATTTTCTTCATTCAACTAATTGAAAACCAATAATCAAGGTTTTAAAAAAATTATAAATAAAACAAAAATAAAGAGTTTGAAAAAAGATTTGATTTTAAGAAGACAAAACAAACAAGAAAAAAATTTGAAACGAAAATAAAAGAAAAATTAAAAAAAGGAGTTTTACCTTGATATTGATAGAGAGGAATGGGAGAAGAACTTAGCACCAAATTGATGAAAAGCTTCGCTTGATTTTGAAAACCCTCAAGAGATTTTGAGTTGTGGTGTGAAAATATGAGGGATTAAGAGGTTATTTATAGAGTGAAAACGGCTAGGGTTTTTAGAGTTTTGAAAAAAATCAATTTTGGTAAAAGTTGAACTCTTTAAATGCCAAGTTAAAGCTGTCTGCGCAATCGCGTATCGATACGCCTAAGGGTGTATCGATACAGGGGTAAAAACGTAATTCCATTTGAAACGCTCATTGAAGGTCTGTATCGAAACGAATGCATCCGTATCGAAACGATTGTTGCTCGTATCGAAATGAGTTTAATCGTATCAATACCCGTTTTAGGCAAAATGTAATCTGGGAAGCTAATACAGTACTTGTATCGATACGCTTAAGGCCGTATCGATATCCTATGCTCAGAAATACATTTTAGGCTTTATGAACAACCAAAGGCTCGATTTTAACATGTCCTAAATGAATGCAAATGATGAATGAGCAGTTCTAAGCATATTCTAACAGAAGCATACTCCCCATAGCTATAAGCATGGATATTTTCAAGAGCAACAACACATAAACATGCAATTTCACAAGATCAAGCATTTTTAACTTTAAAAAGGGTCCTAAAGGGTCAAGGAAGGCTAGTCAGACCTAACTCTCTCCTAAGGGACCAAAAACGCTCTTTATCTAAAGGCTTTGTAAAGATGTCCGCTAGTTGGTTTAAGGTATCAACGTACTCTATAACAACATCTTCCTTAAGGACATGATCTCTAATGAAATGATGCCTTATCTCTATATATTTGGTTCTAGAGTGTTGGATGGGATTTTTTGTTAAGCATATGGCATTAGTGTTATCACACTTAAGGGGTATGGTTTCAACTTTAATACCATAATCTAAGAGTTGTTGCTTCATTCAAAGGACTTGAGCACAACAACTCCCTAAGGATATGTACTCGACTTCGGTGGTAGAAAGAGCTACACTATTTTATTTCTTAGAGAACCAAGATATGAGCATACTACCTAAGAATTGACAAGTTCCCGAAGTACTCTTTCTATCAATTTTACACCCCCCATAATCTGCATCCGAATAAGCATGAAGGTTGAAGGTGGAGTCTCTAGGGTACCAAAGACCTAAATAAGGGGTATCTCTAAGGTACCTAAAGATTCTTTTAACGGCTATAAGGTGAGACTCTCTAGGACTAGCTTGAAACCTATCACACAAGCAAACACTAAACAAAATATCCGGTCTACTTGCGATAAGGTAAAGCAAAGATCCAATCATAGAACGATAAAGCTTAGAGTCAACACACTTACCTCCTTCATCTTTGTCAAGCTTTGTAGATGAGCTCATAGGTGTGGCTTGAGGCTTTGCATTCTCCAAGCCAAACTTCTTGAGCATATCCTTGATGTACTTTGCTTGATTGATGAAGGTGTCATCCTTCCTTTGCTTGATTTGGAGTCCCAAAAAGAATGAGAGCTCCCCCATCATGCTCATCTCGAATTCACCTTGCATTAACTTAGCAAACTCTTTGCAATGACACTCATTAGTAGATCCAAAAATAATATCATCAATATAAATTTGTACTACTAAGATGTCATTTTTATACCTTTTTATGAAAAGTGTAGTGTCCACCTTACCTTTTTCAAAACCTTTTTTCAATAAAAAAAGTTTGAAAGTCTTTCATACCAAGCTCTAGGAGCTTGTTTTAAACCATAAAGAGCTTTAGTAAGTTTGAAAACATGATTTGGAAATTTCGAGTCTTCAAAACCCGGTGGTTATTCCACATACACTTCCTCATTTATAAAATCGTTTAAAAATGAACTTTTAACATCCATTTGAAAAATTTTGAAATCATGATAACATGCATATGCAAGCAACATTCTAATGACCTTCATTCTAGCTACGGGTGCATAGGTTTCATCAAAATCTATTCCCTCTTCTTGAGTGTAACCTTGTGCTACTAATCTAGCTTTATTTCTCACAATGTTACCACTCTCATCTAGTTTATTCCTAAAGACACATTTAGTTCTTATAGTAGATTGATTACTAGGCCTATCAACTAATGTCCAAACATTACTTCTCTCAAATTGATTAAATTCCTCTTGCATGGCCAAAATCCAAAAATCATCTTTTAATGATTCTTTGATGTTTTTAGGCTCTATGCATGAGATAAATGCAACATGGTTCATAAGTTTAAGAGAAGATCTAGTAGTTACCCCCTTGGATAGATCACCCAAGATTTCACCACCTTTGACATAGTTGAACTCCATTGGGTAGCTCACTTCCTTTTCCTCAAGAGCCAAGTCTTTCAAGGCTTCAAGAGGTGGATCTTGTGTATCCTCTTCTTTTGTTGGAATCTTATCCTCCTTTGAAGTTTGTCCTCCATCAAAGGCATCAATGATTCCTACATCATCATCATCACAAGAATCCTTCCTTGGAAGGAGGTTATCATCGAATACAACATGAATAGACTCTTTTACTACTAAAGTTTTTTTGTTAAATACACGATAGGCTTTAGAATTTAAGGAATATTCTAAGAAAATAGCTTTATCACTTTTTGCATCAAATTTACCTAAGTTATCATTTCCATTATTTAAAACAAAACATTTACAACCAAATGGATGAAAATAACTAATGTTAGGCTTTTTAGATTTTAAAATCTCATATGGTGTTTTTTTTAAAAGTGGCCTAATTATTACTCGATTTACAATGTAGCAAGCGGTGTTTGTGGCTTCCGCCCAAAAATATTTAGGTAAATTGTTTTCATAAAAGCATGGTTCTAGCCATTTCTTGTAAAGTTTTATTTTTCCTCTCAAATATCCCATTTTGTTAAGGAGTTCGAGGAGCCGAAAAATTGTGGCTAATACCATTTTTATTTAAAAATCTTCAAACCCTAGATTTTGAAATTCGGTTCCATGATCACTTCTAATATGAGAAATTCTAAGTTCAAGATCATTTTGGGTTAATTTTGAAAATGTGATGAATTTTTCTAAAGCCTCATCTTTAGTACTTAAAAATAGAACTCAAGTAAATCTAGAAAAATTATCAACAAGTACAAATGCATAAGATTTACCACCCAAGCTCATAGTCCTAATAGGCCCAAATAAATCCATGTGAATAAGTTGTAAACACCTACTTGTAGAAACATCATTAATGAATTTAAAGGATGACTTATGTTGTTTACCCTTAGAGCATGCATCACAAATTTTGTCATTTGAGAACTTAATCTTGGGTAAATCTCTAACTAGATCTAGGAAAACTAATTTTTCTAAAACGTTAATGTTAGCATGTTCTAGTTTCCTATGCCATAGCCATGCATCATTTTCATTTTGAGCTACTAAACATGCATGGGATGTATGTATGTCATCTAAATGCACCATGTAAATATTACCTATGCGATGACCTATGAGCATAATATTATTTAATTTAATGTCAACAATTTTGCACCCATTCTTATCAAATAAGACATTAAACCCTTTATCACATAATTTACTTATGCTCAACAAATTATGTTTAAGACCATCGACATATAAAACATTTTCAATAAGAATGGTAGAGTGATTACCTATGGAGCCAATACCTTTAATGTGGCCTTTGGAGTTGTCACCAAATGTCACTACTCCTCCACTTTTTGGCTTTAATTTCATGAATCTACTCTTTTCTCCGGTCATATGCCTCGGGCATCCACTATCAAGGTACCAAAAATTTTGAATTTGTGCTTTGGCCTTGTAGCAATGCTCCCCCTACAAACAAAGATATTAAACTTTTGTTTTTGGTACCCTAATCATTTTGGATCCACGAGTGTTAGCTCCCAAAAGCTTGGTTCCCTTAGGAATCCAAGGTGACATAGCAACAATATTATTAGATTTGACAAGTTCCTTAGGAACCCATACACTCCTAATCTTTTTAGTTCTATTATGTCTAGGGAAGCCATTTTGTTTGTAGTTATTAGTCTTTCTCCTAGGTTGGTTTGTTTTAGATGATTCACCTTTTTCATGCTTCACATTACCAACATTTTTGAAAGACTCTTTGAGCTTGTTAAGCTCATCTAACACCTTTTGGTGTTCAGTATTGCATTGAGAAAGAAGATTATTTAGGTCTACATTTTCATCTTGGAAGAATTTAAGTTCAGCTTTTAAACCTAAAATCTTTTTCTCAAATTTTAAGTTAGCTTGAGAAAGTGAGTCATTTTTATCATTTAATTCCGAAATAATTTTCTTATTTCTAATGGCCGACTCTTTGTACTTCTCAACTAACTCATCATAAACCTCTTGCAACTCATCATACGCATCATGTAATTCATCAAATGTAAAGTCAAAAGATGATGAGTTAGAGGTTACCATGGAGGAATCCTCCTCAAGTGCCATGAGGCAAAGGTTGGCCACTTCATGTTCGTCATCCTCGGATGACTTCTCGTCACTCCAAGTAGCAAGCTTGGCTTTGAGTTTCTTCTTCTTCTCAAAGCCCTTCTTCTTGAGTTGAGGGCACTTCGAACGAATGTGACCGGGCTTTTTGCACTCTTAACAAATGATTTGATCCCTTTCTTCTTCTTTGTTTTTTCCCTTGAAGTCCATTTTTCTTTGAATCTTCCTTTCTCGGTTGGACCTCATGAATCGTGAGAATCTTTTGGCTATCATAGCCAATTCTTCTAGATCATCCACCTCACTATAAGTGCTCTCCTCATGTAATGAAGCTTTGAGAGCCACTCATATCTTCTTTTTCTTTTCTACTTCTAGCTCCTCCAATCTTTTCTCTTTCATTTTCTTTTCATCTTCCCTTCCTTGCTTCATTATCTCATGAGTAAGGAGAGAACCCACTAGCTCATCAAGTTTGAGTGTCTTCAAGTTTTTGGCCTCGATGATGGCGGTTCTCTTCCCATCACAAGATTCGGGAAGTGAGTAGAGTAGCTTCCGGACAAGTTTGTCTTCCGAGATTATCTCTCCAAAACCCTTAAGCCCGTTGACGATAGTTGAGAAGCGGTCGAACATCTTGGACACGGTTTCGTCGGGCTCCATCTTGAAATTCTCATAACTAAGATTGAGAATTCCAATCTTGGTATCTTTTACATCACTAGTTCCTTCATAGGTGGTCTCTAGTGTATCCCATACTTCCTTGGCACTTTCAATGGAGGAGACTTTGAAGTAGATGTCGGGACCGAAATAGCAAAATAGCATGTGAAAAGCTTTATCGTTTATTTGGATCTTCTTTCTCTCATCTTCACTCATCTCAATCTTCTTCTTTAGAACCAATCTTCCTTCATCATCTCTCTTCAATAGAATATAGGGATCATCTTCAATGACATCCCAAACAAGGTAATCATTGGATTTGATGAAGAGGCGCATCCGGTTCATCCAAAATGGATAGTTATCACCGTTGAAGAATGACGGTTTTGTAGTTGATTGAGACTCGTACATGCTTGACCTGGATGTAGATGCCACAATTTGATTTTTGGATGATCACACTCTTCCTGGGAACTCATCTTGTGGTTGTTAATCCTTCAAAGAGGTAGGCTCTGATACCAATTGTTGAGTGGATCAATGGATTGATCAAAGCCAAGATGAGGTGAATTGGGCTTTTAAAAACTTGTTGAAAAAAAATGATAGCTAAAATTGAAGAACAAAGGATTTTAGAGTGGTTCAAGTTCCAAATGAACTATATATCCACTACCTTAGCTACCACTAAGGATTTGCAACAATTCACTAATTTGTTCTTCCCCTTTTAAGGGCTTAGGAGGTAACCTTTACACAACCAGTCAAATTTTCTACCCAAAATTTGACCAAGCTCTCACAAGTGAACAAAGAAGAAATTAGGCAAGAAAGATATCTCTCAAATACAATATTGCCCCTTTAAGTACAAACACTCAACCCAAATTTGAAGATAGGATAGAAATTGAATACAACTCAATTTGGGGTTTATAAGAAATTGGAAAACAAGCACAATGAGCTTGGATTTTTGCTTGGATGTTTATCTTTGATGCAATAGTTGTTGATGGTCTTCAATAAGCTTCAATTTATACCTCTTCTATCAATTCTAACCGTTTGGGTGGTTAGGGTATTAATTATAGCCGTTGGGACCCTATCTTTCCACCATAAATTCACTTTTACAACTATCCGTATCGGTACACGAAGACTCGTATCGATACCTGTCTCAAAACAGAAAGAGTTGTTGCACATAATAAAGAGGGTGTATCGATACGCGTGTAAGTGTATCGGTACGGGACGGGGAGCATTTCGATACGGATAAGATCGCATCGATACCTTTTTCTCAACTTAGCTCACTAGAAGTTTCCGTTTCGATACGGGTAACACCGTATCGATACGAAACAACTACCACTTTAAATGTTAGTTACCTAACAACTGACACCAACGGTCGAAAATATTTAAAGCTCTTCGAATTAAAAATTCTGTTAAAACCGTATCGATATGGGTGGAACCGTATCGGTACACCATTCAAACTCCTTCAGTTTTTACAGAAGGGTGTATCGATACAGATTGAATCTGTTTCGATACGGTTAAGAGCGTATCGAAACACGTCTTTCCAGTAGCCAACTTTGTAAAAAAGGTATCGATACGGCTGGAAGCGTATCGATACGCCTTGACGTTTTTCAATACTTTGGCCTTGGAACACTTAGAAAATATTTGGAGTTTGAGTTTTTCAAATCAGTTTAAAGTGTTGGTGATTTATAAATCATTTAAAAGACTTAGAAATCTATTTAAATTTTTCAATTTAATCCTTAACATACTTAGTTATATCAAAATCGAACATAAGTTTTACACCTTAAAATCATAACGAAAAAATATAAATTAAAATCTTTAATCTTAAGAGGACATGAAATATCAAGTAGAAAAAGTTTAAAGTGCTCATTATAAAGAGCTTAAATCACTTAAGTACTTCTAAATATAAATGGAGATGAAACATCTTATTCACCATAAAACTCTAATTATTTTATACAAAATCCCGCCGTTAGTTCCAATTATATTAAAAAATATTTAAATCATTATCTAAACATGATATAAATATACGGTCCATCATCCCAAAACATAACATGCATTATATTACTTACTCCTCGATCGTCAACATGTCAGTGAAGCGGAGTGGTGCCCCCAGAAACATGGCCATTGATCCCAACCGGACATGAAACCAGAACAAGAAGGAGAAGTCAGGCTCCTCCAGTGAGTCTATTAATGATTAATGGGTCTGGACTCACATTCGTCCAATTTCCCTCTCTAATTGGATCATTGGTCCTCACCATGTAACCAGCATTGAGCCAAGTGGGCTATTGCCATTGGGCTTCCATTAAACAAACATATCTTGAAATTAGGGTAGTCGAAGGAGTTGAACCAGCTCTAATTCATATTAATAACATTTTTTTTAATAGTTCAAAGATGATTACAATGTAATATCTGTTTATAGGTGTTTTTTACCATTTGACAATGTGTATACACTTTATAGATAGAGCGATTTGAATGTGTGTCTCTTAAGATGAACATTATCTGTTTTTCCACTGGAACACTTGTTATGTCTATATTCAATAACAAATTTATTATTAAATTTTAATTATAAAGATCTAAAAATAATAGTAGAATTAAGATCCAACCTGATTTAAGCTATATTTGTGTCTTCTTAACACAATACGTTCCTAAAAATAATGTGTCATCCTTGTAAAAAAAAACCAACACCATCATGATGGAGAAGAGGATGGTGCATTAGCACATATGGTTCAATGAGACGATGCCACAGAACCTTGGAAATCATGGGTATTGTTTTAGGCAAAAATGAACATGTTTTTGGACCAGACGGGGGATGTTGGTCAGCGACATGTTTCAAAGATAATGTCTATTTGTAAACCCTTTTTGAGGGATGTTTTATTACTATTATTATTATTGCTACCTTTGATTTAGCTAGCCTAATACTTAAATGCTAACCCATGCTTTCTCCGACAATATCATTGCTCCACATCAAGGCTTCCATGCTTTTAAACCCTCCTTTTCTAGTTCTACCCCTCTCAGCACCTCCCTTCTTTTATGTATATATAAATTATACTTTATTTTAAAACAAGACTTCAAATCATACCTATTATTTTGTTTTAGATGCGTAATTTTATTCATTAAAGTAAGTTTTTAACGTTTTATTCTGTAAATATTTTAACTTGTCTATTAAAAATTTAGTATCTTCCATTGATTAATTCTTCAAACTATGACTTTTTTTTTCTTCTTTTTGCCATTACAAACAAAGCTAAAGTGTTTTTGAGACTATTTTTTTTAAAGTTGAGGTCTTAATTTTAATTTCGCATAGATTTTTTCCAACCAAAGTGTTTTTGGAACATATTTTAGACTTAATTGATGCACCAAAAATAAATTGATTCCCAAAATCAAAGTATTTAAGACTTATGATTGTTTTATTTCTAAAAAAACGAACCAATTTTTCGAATTTCCCACTTAATTTTTCTATTTGTTTCCAAATAAAATCTATGGGAAAAATCTTAAAATTATTTAATGCTTGAGACTTGAGCGTTTTTATTTTCGTATTATCTTTGTACTGTTTGGATTAAGATTAAAATCTTTTTTATGAATAAGAGATTATCATTATGTGCCTCACTAAAATTCTTCTATAATTATAATCGAAGAAAAAGAGTACACATGATAATAATTACAAAGAACTTACGAGAAAACCTCGTCAAAAGTAGATCATGCACTAAACCAAATAAAATAAGAATTAAATATATTGTTATTTGGCTTAACTATAAAATAAATGCCCAAATTATGTATGTTTTTTACAATAGGTGCCTAAAGTATTTTTTGGCCGAAATAAGTGCCTACAAGTTTCATTTTTGGCTAAAATAAGTGCCTAAATTATTTTTTGGCTGAAATAGATACCTGAAGTTTATTTTTGACTTGTTTTAAAGTCAAATGAGACACCTACTTTGGCACCAATTTCAACCAAAAATAAAACTTTAGGCATCTATTTCAACTAAAAAATATTTTAGGCACCTATTTAAAAAAATATTTTAGGCACCTATTGCAAAAAAAAAGACATAGTTTGGACACTTATTTTGTATTTAAGTCTTGTTATTAATATACTGATGCGATTACATGGTAGGATCTGTTCATATTTTTTTCAACCTTTTAACAAAGCACATACACATTGTACACAAGTACATGAACCCGGATCTCCTAATATAAACATCTTCATCTTTGCTGTTGTTTACATACTATATAAAACTAATTACATTAATTAACCTAAAATGAAAATATAACTTATATAATAAGAATATAAACTTAATATATAGAATGCACAATAATGCAAACAGAGAAAATGGTTGTACAATGTGTTTGGAATTGATGATTTTATAAGCTTTAAACAAGTAGATGCCCACTCTTCCTCATGATTCAATTCTCTTCTTTTCATGTGGCCTATGGGAGTCTTAATTAAAATAAAGTTTAAACTATTACACTTCAGAATAATCCTTAAACTATTCCAGTTCAGAATTAGCTTTACTGTTATTTACTTTTAAACTATTATATTAATTTTCATTCTCTTTTATTTCCAAAACAATATATATATATATATATATATATATATATATACATATATTGAGATCCAATAGTATGTAAATAAATTAAAATAATTTGAAGGTTCTTCATGTTTTTTGTTAGATATCAATTAAATTAATTATTTAGTTTTTAATCGAATCAATTAATTTCGTAACATTACGGTAAAGGATAATTATCATGTATAGGATAAATATTTTATACACAGTCGGTGAAAATTGAAAGTTTCCATAAGTGCTTTAATTTTAGGGTATAGAGACTTAATTTAGGGTATATGAGTTATGGGTTTAGGTGTAGGGGGTTACAATTTAGGGATAGTTGTTTCAATTTAAGGTTTAGGGTTATAATTTAGGGTTTATAGGTTAAAACCTAAAACCTTATCATATTACCCTAAAAAATAAACCCTAACTTATAAACCCTAAATTATAACCCTAAACCTTAAATTGAAACAATTATATCTAAATTGTAACCCCCTACACCTAAACCCCTAAACTTTATACCTTAAACTAATTCCCTATACCCTAAAACTAAGGCGCTTGTGAAAACTTTCAGTTTCCACCGCCAGTGTATAAGATATTAATCCTACTTTTAAAGGTAAAAACTTCATGAATTAAAATAGTGGAAAGTATTTATATATATAAATGTAAAATAAATAAATATACTTTGGCCCTATTTGACAATTAGCGAATAGTTGATAGCGGATTACATTACCTGATAGTTGATTGCATTAGTTGATTTAACTAACGGATTGTATTAGTTGATTGTATAAAAGTGTTTGGTAAAATTAACTGATAGCTAATAGTTGTTAGATTATTTAAACAAGCAAAATGACATATAAGGACATGATTATATTCAATATTTGTTTGAATAGTTTATTAGTTATCAATATTTTGTATCTAATTAATATTAATTAGATTTATAAAAAATATTTTTAATATAATTTTTCTAAACATATTCGAATGATTTATATATTAATTTATTATTTATATAATTATTTTAATATAATTTAATTAATAAATTTAGATACACATATAAATATGTGATAATAAAAAGAAAAAATAAATAGGATTAGCTTATAAATAATGTGAGAAAATATTTAATTTAGGTTATTTAGAGATTTTTGGTAACTGGTAAAGGTAGAAGAGTCTTTACAACTCTAATATCAAACCTCTAATCTCAAAAAGCTCATATTAAGAGCCTTTTCAAAATTAGCGGTTTCACCTCAATCCACTCTTTCAATCTGATGTTCACCAAACAACAATATTAGCAGATTTAACTGGTCAAACCTCTATTTTTTGTCCAAACCGCTCTTTACCAAACATGACCTTTGTAAGGTTTAAATTTCACTTAAGTGGTAATCAACTTGGTACTACTTAAGTAGATTTAGAGTTTGATGCTTTTTTGTATTCAGAGATTCTCTGATGGGAGACTCACTCACCATAGCTACATATGCGACGTGGCTCGGTTTGGATTAGTTAGGGCAAAGTCGTGAGGAATCGGGAGGGCAACAAAAAAAATTCACTAGTTTTTAATAACCACTCGATATTCAGTACCCTCATATAGGTTTGTAAATGAACCGAACATTTTGTAACGCCCCGAGTTTAGGGGTCAGATGTTACTCGGGTAAATCGGGTTCGAATCGCGGGCTCGTTTTAAGATTTAACTAATCTTTGGTTTAAATTAAAAAGTTTTGGTTTTCATTAATGGCAAACTTGTAATTTTTGAAAACAAGAGAAAATACGAGAAAAGAGCCTTTTGAAACATTTCACCATCTTCTTCCTTCAACCCCTCTTTCACGTTAAAACCTCCCCAAACCCTTTGGCACTATTCCATCAAATCCCACCCCCATTTCAAGTGATTTCAACGAGGTAAGGCCATTTTTGACTTGTCCTCTCAATTCCTAACACTTTGATGGTTTTAGATTTTGTAAAATGCCATTGTAGAGATTTTTCAAGATTTCAAAGTTTGAAGAAAAGTATGAAACTTTAATGGCTTCTTGGGTTGTTTTTTATTTGTAGAGTTAAGTTTTGAACTAATCTTTCCCTAAGGTACATTATATCTCAATTTGGTTGTTTTTACCAAAAATCTCGAAATTGGGTTTTGGGGGTATTTTAAAAGTGTCAAAACTTGTGTTTTTGGTGTGGTTTTGTGAAAGAGAGTTGGGCTGGTGTTATAGTGATACTAGAAGGTTGGTTTGAAGGTGTTTAAAGGTATTTTGGGTGTCGGAATTATTAGATTTCTGTTGGGTTTGATGAGAGTACGAAAATGGGGTTTATGGTATTGGCTTTGGGTTGAAATTGTAAGATTTTGGCTTGTGGTAGTAGCTTGTGGTTGTGGCAGTGTTTTATGGAGATTTGGTTGAGTAATGTATTGCTTCTGTTTGGTTAGAATCAAGGAAAATCATTGGAGAGGCTTCAAGCACGATTCCATGGAATTTGGAGACTTGAGATCGGTGTTTCGGCTTCCGTTTGGGTTGCATCGGTGAATGGAAATGTTTTGAACTTGTTTTGCATTCAAAATGGGTTCTTGGGGTTTGGGTGGAGCCTTTTGGGCTAACCTAAACCCAAGTGTAAGTTTACTAATCCTACCTTAATGGTTAAGTGATGATGTATGGTTAATTGTTGTGATATCATATGCATTGTGGATTGCTTTTACATCAGTTGTTGTGGTGTAGTCGTTGTTGGCGTCTAGCCTCACGTGATGGTTGTCATAACTATGGTGATGTGTAGTCCCACTGGTAGTGAGTAGTAGAAGAGTACGTTGATGTGTAGTCCCGTCGAAAAACTACTAGTCGAAACGGTGATGTGTAGTCCCACCGTGATTTGGGTTGTGCTTGTGCAAACCTTGTAATTGGGTTGTTGTGCCTCATTTCGTTCTTATAAATGGTTTATTTATCATTTAAGAAATGTGTTTTGAAAACTACATGATTGATGAGTTTTTAGAGCTTCGCTCACTAAGCTTCCAAGCTTACGCTCTTCTTTTTCCAACATGCAGATCGCTAGTGTTACGGAAGGCAAGTGGGCAAGGGAGGAGCTTTTCGGAGTTCTCAAGTAGCTCAAGTATGATTTAAGACTTTGTAATAATGCCTAGACAATGGGGTTACTAGACTTGAATGGAGTTGGTGCCAAACTCCTTAGTTTAATTTTGTTGATGTTCTTGCATGTTGAGTTGTTGATACTATGTTGGATATATTTATGCTTCTATGTCGTGGATTGTAAACCATGTTTATTTTGTTGCTTAAATGCCTTGTGTTTGAAGGCTTAGGACAATATTCCATGAATGCTATATGTGTTTTTTTAAAGGCATGTGGTCTTGATATGTAATGTGTTTTGGTGAACACTGGAATTCCTTTATGGATGGCTTTTTATGTATGTTGAGTGTTCAGACATGCTTGAAGTATGGTGTATGCCTCTAGTGTATGTATATGCACGTTGTATCTTTTTTCTTGATGTTTGAGGCATGTTAGGATGCTTGGAGATGCTTAGAACTATTTTTAGAAACACACTGACTGCAGGCGTTTCGGAACGGGTAAGGTTGTTTCGGAACGGGTGTAGTTCCAGGGATACCCGTATCGGAATGCATTCCGGTACGGTTTGGCTACTGTGAACCCCTGTTCCGATACGCGTACCGAAACAGTTTGGCTACTGTGAGGGCCTTTTCTAGAACGAGTTTCGGAACGTCTAGGCAAAAAAGAACCTTGTACCGAAACGGAGTGGGCCGTATCAGTACGGGTAGTCTGACTTTTAAAATTGGGGCCCGTGTATCGAAACGGGCAAGCCTGTTTCGAAACACAAGCCTGTAATTTGGGCTTTTGGCATCTTTGGAAGTTCTCAAGTGTTGGGCTTGGGCTCGGGTTGTTGTATGTTTTCTTGTGAGCCTTGTTTGTAGTCGTTTATGTTTGGTTTGGGCGCATATGTAAGAAAACAGACTAACTTGAATACATGGTAAATCTATATCAACTTACGTCTCGTCTGCTTAGTCTCGTCTTTGTTTGCCCGCTGTCGTTTCACACATAGGGTTTAATGATCTATCTAGAAAAGATAATTGAAGAAATTTTCTAGGGTTGCTAACCGAGGCGGGACCTTAACGGGTTTCACTTTGATTTTCCCCGCGTGACCTACTCGAATCGGTCAATCGTTCAGACCAGGACGAGGGGGTTACATTTGGTGGTATCAGTGCCTGAGGTTTCTGAGACCTCGGGTAGGTAAGTGAGGTAAGGTTGATATGTTACGTTGTTGCTATGTACCGATGGGTGTTTTACCATGTATGCTTGAAGTTCGGTTGCTAGTACGGTGTTTGAAAGCATGTTTCAGTGGCCTTGTTGTTGGTTAAGGGTTATTTAAATGTCCCCATTGTTAGGTGTTGTTGTAAAAAAATGGTTTGGTTTAACGAGCTTGAGAACCTAAGTCCTTGCCCTTTTGCTAACCTAACATTTTTCTTGTGTGTTGTGTGTTTGCTGTTTTAGATTCTATCTCGATATAGTGAGACCGAGGGGCGACCTAGAGCGGGTGACCAGGCACCCGGGGGTGAGCCTCATGTTCCTCCTGCTCCCGATGGTAATGGAGTAGGTGGCGAAGGAAATGTGCCTCAGGCTGGTGCGCAAGTCGGAGGTGATGGTAATGGGCCTCAAGCCGGTGCTAATGTTGGAGGTGTTAGGGCTCAGGCGGGTCAGGGTCCATCGGGCGCGGACATGACCCATTTGATTCAGACCATAGCCGGAGCTTTTCAAACAGCTTTGGACGGTATGCAAGCTGCAGCACCACCTCAGGGTGTGGGGACATGATTACCCCTAGAGAGGCTCCGTAGTTTGGGCGGAGTTGAGTTCTGTGGGTTGTCTCCCGAGGGTTCAGAGGCGTGGCTTGAGAGTACTACACGCATCTTGGGTCAGATGGAGTGCTCAGACGCCCGTAAGTTGGGTTACATTGTCTCCTTGCTTCAGGGGGACGCATACACTTGGTGGACCACTGTTACTTCAGGTATGGCCAAAGCGGATATCACGTGGGAGTTTTTCAGAAATGCCTTTAAGAGGAAGTATCTCGGAGTCCGGTATTTGGATGAGAAGAAGAGAGAGTTTATGACATTGGTTCAGGGTAACAAGACCGTGTTCGAGTACGAGGTTCAGTTTGTGAGATTGAGCAAATATGCACCTGAGTTGGTTCCTAATGAGAGGGAACGGTGTGAGCATTTCCGGTATGGGTTGACTAGAGACGTGAAGACCTACATGCTTGCCTCTAACTACACTGAGTTTGATGTTTTGGTCTCTAGGGCCAAGGATATTGAGCAGAACTTAGGCTTCAGTGCTCGTGCTAGTGGGTCCAATTCCGGGAAGAGACACGCGAATTGGGATAGAGACCATGCCAAGAGGCATAGGGATAGGAGGTATCAGCCCGATTCGAGACATATGGGTGGTAACTACGGACGAGACCACCAGGGCCAAGGAGTTGTTGTGCACACTCTAGAGTGCACTAGATGCGGGAGACGCCACTAGGGCGAGTGCATGGGTATCTATGAGGAGTGTTGAAATTGTAGCTCCCGAGACCATTTGAGGCGTGACTGTCCACACCCGACTAGGGGCGGACCAGATCCAGCTAGGGGTTTGGAGCATTAGAGAGGTCGTGGACGCAGTCGTGGTAACTTCCAGCCGAGGAACGAGGGTCAGAGGAACTTAGCTCATGTAGTGGCAGTTTAGCCCGAGGAAGGAGGGCCGGCTAGGGTGTACGCTCAGCGAGAGGCTGGGAATGACACGGATGTCATTACAGGTAATTTCTCGTTACAGTCTTTGAGTTTGCTTTCTTTGATAGATTCGGGGTCGACACATTCATATATTTTGGGTGAGCACGCAAGATCATTAGGGTTACCGTGTGAATGGTTAGAAGTAGGTGTAAATGTTACTAGCTCTTTTGGTGATACAGTGGTAGTTAGGAAAATGTATAGGAGGTGTCCCTTGATGGTTCAGGGCCATGTGTTTCCGGTTGATATGATGGAGTTACCGTTCTATGGATTTGATGTGATATTGGGTATGAATTGGCTCATAGAGAATAGAGCTAGGGTTGATTTTGAGACCAAGAGAGTCTCCTTGAGGCTTACGGATGACTTTGAGGTTGTGGTGGTTGGTGAGAACGTTAGGTTCTTGTCCAATGTTGTTTCTGCTTTGGAAGCTCAGAAGTTGTTGAATTCGGGTTGTCAGGCTTATTTGGCTTATGTAATGAATCCGAATATGAGTGAGGTTAGACCGCAAGACATCAGAACAATATATGATTTTCCGAGTGTTTTTCCGGAAGAGTTGCCGGGTTTGCCTCCAGATAGAGCAGTTGAGTTTGCTATTGAGACGTATTCCAATTCTGCACCAGTGTCTATTGCTCCGTATAGAATGGTACCGAAAGAGTTGAAAGAGTTGAAGACACATCTTTAGGAGTTGTCCGATAGAGGTTTCATTCGACCTAGTATTTCTCCGTGGGGTGCTCCGGTCTTGTTTGTGAAAAAGAAGGACGGTAGTATGAGGATGTGTATAGATTATAGGCAATTGAACAAGGTGACAGTGAAGAACAAGTACCCTTTGCCTAGGATAGATGACTTGCTTGATCAGTTTAGAGGTGCTTCAGTGTTTTCGAAGATTGATTTGAGGTCCGGATACTATCAGTTGAAGGTGAAGGATGTGGACATACCGAAGACAGCCTTCCGTACACGATATGGGCACTATGAGTTCTTGGTGATGCCTTTCGGGTTGATTAACGCCCCAGCAGCTTTCATGGATATGATGAACCGTGTGTTTCACGAGTTTTTGGACAGGTTTGTGGTAGTGTTCATAGACGACATCTTAGTATACTCTAGGACCGAGGAGGAGCATGATAAGCATTTGCGGTTAGTTCTTCAGACCTTGCTTGAGAATCAGTTGGATGTCGAGGTAAGCAAATGTGAGTTTTGGATAAGGGAGGTAGTCTTCCTAGGTCACGTGATCTTGGCTAATGGGATTAATGTGGATCCCAAGAAGATAGAAGCCATAGTGAGATGGAAACAACCGAAGTCAGTGACAGAAATCCGTAGCTTCCTAGGTTTGACGGGATATTATAGAAGATTTGTCGAGAGATTTTCTAGGATAGCGGCTCCTTTGACTAAGTTGCTTTAGAAGAATGTCCAATTTGAGTGGTCAGATGCAAGACAACAAGCGTTTGAGAAGTTGAAGAAAGCTTTGACCGAAGCTCCTATTTTGATTTAGCCTGAACCGGGAAGAGAGTTTGTGGTTTATAGTGATGCATCCTACGTAGGTTTAGGTTGTGTGCTTATGCAAGAAGGTAAGGTGGTAGCTTACGCTTCGAGACAGTTGAAGGTTCACGAGAAGAACTATCCCACCCATGACATAGAGTTAGTCGCAGTGGTATTTGCTTTGAAGATCTGGAGACACCATCTTTATGGTGAGAAGTGCACCGTATATACCGATCACAAGAGCTTGAAGTACTTGATGTCTCAGAGGGAGCTGAACCTTAGGCAGCGTAGGTGGTTAGAGCTTTTTAAGGACTATGACCTTACGATAGAATACCATCCGGGTAAGGCAAACGTAGTGGCCGATGCTTTGAGTAGAAAAGTTGCAATTGAGTTGCGAGCTATGTTTGTGAGATTGAGTGTGTCCAAGGATGGTGGTTTGATAGCCGAACTTCAGGTTAAGCCTTCGTTAGTCCAGTTGATTCGAGAGAAGCAGTTGCGAGACGAGTCCTTGGCACCTCACGTGCAAGATATAGCCGAGGATAGGCCTACCGATTATTGTTTTGGTGAGAATATGATCCTATGTTACAAGGATAGGATAGTGGTTCCGGAAGATGTCGAGTTGAGACGTACGATTTTGAACGAAGCTCATAACAGTCCTTTTTTTATGCATCCGGGTAGTACGAAGATGTATCGTGGGTTAAAGAAAGAGTACTATTGGGTTGGATTGAAGAAGGATGTGGCCGAGTTTGTGAGTAAGTGTATGGTTTGTCAGCGAGTCAAGGCCGAGCATCAGTTTCCTTCAGGGTTGTTATAGCCGTTGAAGATTCCAGAATGGAAGTGGGAACGTATCACCATGGACTTTGTGTCAGGTCTACTGTTGACCTCTTCGAAGAAAAATTCAGTGTGGGTGATAGTCGATAGATTTACTAAGTGTGCGCACTTCATACCCGTTCATACTACCTATACCTTAGATAAGTTGGCCGATCTGTACATCAAGGAGATAGTGAGGTTGCATGGGGTACCAAAATCGATTGTGTCAGGCCAAGATCCGAGGTTTACAGCTAGGTTTTGGGAGTGTTTGCATCGAGCCTTGGGTACTTGGTTGAACTTCAGTACTTCGTATCATTCGCAATCAGATGGTTAATCCGAAAGAGTGATTCAGGTGTTGGAAGACATGTTGAGGTGTTGTATCATCGATTTTAAAGGGTCATGAGAGAAACATATACCGTTAGAAGAGTTTGCATACAACAACAATTATTAGGCTAGTATTCAGATGACACCGTATGAAGCTCTGTATGGTTGGAGGTGTAGGGCTCCGATCTGTTGGGCCGAAGCTGGACAAAAGCTTGTACTGATGCCTGATTTTCTTAAGGGCAATATCGAGAAGGTAAAGTTGATTTATGATCGCTTGAAGGCAGCTTCAGATCGGCAGAAGTCGTATGCCGACTTAAAGAGGAAAGAGATAGAGTATGTCGTGGGTGAAAAAGTGTTTTTTGAAAGTCTCACCTTGGAAGAAGGTGATGAGGTTTGGTAGGAAAGGTAAGTTGAGTCCGAGATTCATTGGACCTTATAAGGTAGTTGAGAGGATTGGTCTCGTTGCCTATAGATTGAGACTCCCGACCGAGTTAGAGAAGATCCACAATGTGTTCCGTATGTCGATGATCCGAAAGTATAGATCGGATCCGTCACACGTAATGCCCGTAGAAGAGATTGAATTGAATCCGGATTTGACATATGATGAGGAGCCAGTGGAGATCTTAGCCTCATATAGCAAGATGTTACGTGCTAGATCAATTGAGTTGGTCAAGGTGAGGTGGCAACGTCGAGGGGTGGACGAGGCCGCTTGGGAGAGAAAGGAGGATATAGAAAGGCAGTTTCCTTATCTCTTTCAGTCAGGTAATTTCGGGGACGAAATTCCTTAAGTGGGGGAGAGTTGTAACGCCCCGGGTTTAGGGGTCGGATGTTACTCAGGTAAATCGGGTTTGAGTCGCGGGCTCGTTTTAAGATTTAACTAAGCTTTGTTTTAAATTAAAAAGTTTTGGTTTTCATTAATGGCAAACTTGTAATTTTTGAAAACAAGAGAAAAGATGAGAAAAATAGCCTTTTGAAACATTTCACCATCTTCTTCCTTCAACCTCTCTTTCACGTTAAAACCTCCCTAAACCCCTTAGCACTATCCCATCAAATCACACCCTCATTTCAAGTTATTTCAATGAGGTAAGGCCATTTTTTACTTGTCCTCTCAATTTCTAACACTTTGATGGTTTTTGATTTTGTAAAATGTCATTGTAGAGATTTTTCAAGATTTCAAAGTTTGAAGAGAAGTATGAAACTTTAATGGCTTCTTGGGTTGTTTTTGATTTGTAGAGTTAAGTTTTGAACTAACCTTGCCCTAAGGTACATTATATCTCAATTTGGTTGGTTTTTACCAAAAATCCCGAAATTGGGTTTTGGGGATATTTTAAAAGTGTCAAAACTTGTGTTTTTGGTGTGGTTTTGTGAAAGGGAGTTGGGCTGGTGTTATAGTGATACTAGAAGGTTGGTTTGAAGGTGTTTAAAGGTGTTTTGGGTGTCGAAATTATTAGATTTCTGCTGGGTTTGATAGGAGTACGAAAATGGGGTTTATGGTATTGGCTTTGGGTTGAAATTGTAAGATTTTTGCTTGTGGTAGTAGCTTGCGGTTGTGGCAGTGTTTAGTGGTGATTCGGTTGAGTAATTTATTGCTTTTGTTTGGTTAAAATCAAGGGAAACCATTGGAGAGGCTTCAGGCACGATTCCGGGGAATTTGGAGACTTGAGATTGGTGTTTCGGCTTCCGTTTGGGTTGCATCGGTGAGTGGAAATGTTTTGAACTTGTTTTGCTTTCGAAATGGGTTCTTGGGGGTTTGGGTGGAGCCTTGTGGGCTAACCTAAACCCAAGTGTAAGTTTACTAATCCTACCTTGATGGTTAAGTGATGATGTATGGTTAATTGTTGTGATATCATATGCATTGTGGATTGCTTTTACATCCGTTGTTGTGGTATAGTCGTTGTTGGTGTCTAGCCTCATGTGATGGTTGTCATAACTACGGTGATGTGTAGTCCCACCGGTAGTGACTAGTAGAAGAGTACGTTGATGTGTAGTCCCATCGGAAAACTACTAGTCGAAATGGTGATGTGTAGTCCCACCGTATTTGGGTTGTGCTTGTGCAAACCTTGTAATTGTGTTGTTGTGCCTCATTTCATTCTTATAAATGGTTTACTTATCATTTAAGAAATGTGTTTTGAAAACTGCATGATTGATGAGTTTTTTGAGTCGCTCACTAAGCTTCCAAGCTTATGCTCTCCTTTTTCCAACATGCAGATCGCTAGTGTTACGAAAGGCAAGTGGGCAAGGGAGAAGCTTTTTGGAGTTCTCAAGTAGCTCAAGTATGATTTAAGACTTTGTAATAATGCCTAGACAATGGGGGTACTAGACTTGAATGGAGTTGGTACCAAACTTCTTAGTTTAATTTTGTTGATGTTCTTGCATGTTGAGTTGTTGATACTATGTTGGATATATTTATGCTTCTATGTCGTGGACTGTAAATCATGTTTATTTTGTTGCTTAAATGCCTTGTGTTTGAAGGCTTAGGACCATATTCCATGAATGCTATGTGTGTTTGTTTAAAGGCACGTGGTCTTGATATGTAATGTATTTTGGTGAATGCTGGAATTCCTTTATGGATGGCTTTTTATGTACGTTGAGTGTTCGGACATGCTTGAAGTAGGGTGTATGCCTCTAGTGTATGTATATGCACGTTGTATCTTGTTTCTTGATGTTTGAGGCATGTTGGGGACGTTTGGAGATGCTTAGAACTGTTTTTAGAAACACACAGACTGCAGCCGTTTCGGAACGGGTAAGGTTGTTTCGGAGCAGGTGTGGTTCCAGGGATACCCGTACCGGAACGCGTTCCGGTACGGTTTGGCTACTGTGAACCCCTGTTCCGATACGCGTATCAAAACGGTTTGGCTACTGTGAGGGCCTATTCCGAAACGAGTTTCGGAACGTCTAGGCGAAAAAGGAATCTGTACCGAAACAGAGTGGGCCGTATCGGTACGAGTAGTCTGACTTTTAAAACTGGGGCCCGTGTATTGAACGGGCAAGCCTGTTTCGAAACACATGCTTGTAATTTGGGCTTTTGGCATCTTTGGAGGTCCTCAAGTTTTGGGCTTGGGCCCGGGTTGTTGTATGTTTTCTTGTGATCCTTGTTTGTAGTTGTTTATGTTTGGTTTGGGCGCGTATGTAAGAAAACAGACTAACTTGAATACATGGTAAATTTATATCAACTTACGTTTCGTCTGCTTAGTCTCGTCTTTGTTTGCCCGCTGTCGTTTCACACATAGGGTTTAATGATCCATCTAGACATGATAATTGAAGAAATTTTCTAGGGTTGCTAACCGAGGCGGGACCTTAACGGGTTTTACTTCGGTTTTCCCTGTGTAACCTACTCGGACCGGTCAGTCGTCTAGACCGGGACGAGGGGGTTACACATTCGATGAACTGTTCATATAACATTCGTTTATGTTCGTTTATTATACTAAGTAAACAAATATGGACAAAATTTTTATGTTTCATTTAATAAACGAACAAACACGAACAAATGTGTGTTCGGTTCGTTTATGATCATGAACAAGCTCGTTTACCTGGTTCCCTTTTTCTTTTTTTTTACATTTCAAATATTTGCGAAGATTTGGACTAAATTGAACACAGAGTGAACTTTGTAGTTCAAACTGTGAAGTATGAGAAACTTAAGGACTAGTGACCAATTTCACAAATTCTCTTTGGCTTGCAAATTAAAGGGTAAAAGGAGAGGGTTCACGAACGCTAAATCAATCCTCAACCTTAAACGAATATGTTCATGAATTTTAAACGAGCATGTGTATATAAATAAATATGTTCGCGAACGTTAAACAAACAAACATGAACACCTTTAAAAATAAATAAACGAATATAATCACAATATTAAAATTTTAAACAAATATGAACTAAATACAAACACGTTCAAAAATAAATAAACGATGACAAATACTACATTTTCAAACTTGGTTCATGTACACCACTACCCTCGTATAGGGCTTTGGGCTGCCAGGTGATTAACACATCCTTTCTCTATATTTGACCTCAAGAATAGATTAAATCAAAATTACTTTTCTTGATCAAATGGTCCATATTCAAGTATCATAAAGTAGTCGATTATAAGAGATCTATTGATTGGTCGACGGGTCAATATGCTCGTGTTATCTCATCTCGTATGAGATAAAATTTTAGCATTTAATTTGAGAATATAAATATTTTGTTATCATTTATGTTCTTAATTAAATGTTTAAACCTAAATGAAAATCTTCAAAATCTTGAGCTTAAACTCAAGTTATTGAACTAGCGGGAATCCGAGAGGATGCAAAGCGGCGGGCACAAGAGAGCTATCGGCGGCAGCGTCAGGAGGTTCCAGCGCGGTGGATGCAGGAGGATGCACGGAGGCGATACCTGGTATGATGTAGTTCATCGTAGAAAGGGAAGCTTTGTTAGAAACCGAGAAGGGTTTCGAAGAGCTGGTTTTGCGGTTTTCGTTGATTTTGTGAGTAAGAGAATTCATACTCGAGCTCTGAAAGAAGCTTTTGAAGTTTACGGGAAAGTGTTGGACGTGTACATCGCCTATTTTAATCAGAAGAGCTGGAAGGATTGTCATACCTTCGCTTTCGTCAGATTTGCTAGTCTGGCAGAAGCTAAAAAGGCTGTTATGTCTGGGAATAATCGGAAAATGGATGGATTCATGATCAGAGTTTCCCTCGAAAGAAGCCTTAAGGATCCTTCGCTGGAAAGCAATGGCAATCGAGCGGGTGGCAAAATGGGTGACAGAATGGCCCATGATAAGGTCTTTGATGGAAGATCGTACAGGGAAGTCCTTTTGGGTTCAAAAAGGTGGCAAGAAAAACAACGTCCCAGTCGTAACCTTTTTGAGGAGCAGAATGCTGAGAATAAGAGGGCAGTCTCGCAGGAGGTCAGTTCGAAGGACACGGTTGATGAACCCATTGCGGTCTCGATTAATGAGGCTGAATATGGATGGTTGAAGCAGTGTCTTGTGGGTCAAATTAATGAAATGTATGATGCTGACTTCGTTGAACAGCTGCTGCAGTCCGAAGGTTTCAAGGTCAAGGTTTGCCAGTGGTCCGGTCTTTTTGCCCTAATCAGATTTGACGAGGAGGAGCAAATTCCAATATTCTGGGACATGAAGGAGTCGTTGGCAAAATCCTGGTTTAGGGATATTGAAACGGTGGATGATTTCATGAACAAGAAAAAGTTAAAAGTTTGGGTGTGTTTAGAGGGCATTCCTTTAGCAGCTTGGCACGAATCTGTTTTTGCGACTATAACAGGTAAATGGGGTAAGGTTTTTCGGATGGACGAGGATACTAGAGAAAGGAGGAGGCTGGACGTGGCTAGAGTCCTCATCGGCGTTAGTTGTCTGTCGGATATCCCTTCCACTGCCATGATCGTTTTCGGCGGCGAAACGTTTCATCTGAAAGTCTCCTCGGCGGTGTTCGAAGAAGAGAGAGTATGGATTGATCAGGGGGATTCCAAAAGTCAATCAGATGGCGGTGGTAGCGGCTGCATTAATGATAACGGGGACGATAAAGATAGAGTACGTAGTCCCGAGATTGTTGGTAATCATTGTGTCCAGCTACAAGGAATTTATGATGTCGGCGAGGATAGGATTTCCTCATCACGTGTTGTTTTAGATCACATGGATCCTGTCCCCACCCAAAATAAGCAGTCTCCCGGATGTAAATCCAATGGGCATGGAGCAGTCGATCGGCCCACTAAATCAGGCTCGTTAATTGATATACCCATAATGCATGAAGCGGGGTCCGTTGCTTCGTCTGGGTTTAGTGTTTCGTTAGAGCCCATTTTCGATCAGACCACTGGTCTTTATTCTGTGAGGCCCAAATGGGCCCTTGGGTTGGGCAGTGCGACGGAGAAAGTCTTGGGAATGCCCTCTCCGATATCTAATAACGCGAAGGCGTCTGGGCAGGCTTGCTTGCGAATAACACCCGGTGCTTCTCTGCCTAGGGTACGCAGAAGCAAGACGTCGGAGGACATCTGGGTCGATAGTCACCCTTTCCGGTCAGAGGCTGTGTCAGGTAAAAATGGTTCTGAAGCGAGGGCTACCCTTGAGATTTGTAAGTCAATCGGGATGGAATTTTTGGCACCGGAGATAGAAGTGTTGAATCGCTTCGAGGAAATTGAAGAGGAACTGGAAAAGTAAGCGAGTTTTGTTCCGGTGAGTCTCGCGAACCTTATTTTTTTATGATCAATTACTTGTTTTTGTCTTGGAACATCCGCGGCCTGGGTAGAACAGAAAAGAAGGCAGCAGTTAGGAAAGTCATCGGTATTTCTAAGCCTAAATTTGTCTTTTTGCAAGAGTCCAAATTGCAGTGTGTCGATCAGAGAGTGCTTAATTTGCTATGTGGGAGGCATCTGAGGTTGGATTTTGTTTTTTCTCCGTCTTTGAGGGCGGCCGGGGGCGTTATTTCTATGTGGGATTCTTCATTCTTCACAAACCACTGCTCCATAATTCAGCCAAATTTCATTGTTTTAAAGGGAGAGATATGTCCTCTTAACTTCAAGTGTGTCGTTGCGAACGTATACGCCCCAACGGATGATGGTGAAAGACTAAAGGTTTTTGCGGATCTGAAGGAAATTTTTATGCGCTTCAAGCTCCCAATTTTAGTCGGTGGGGACTTTAATGTGGTCACCAATGCTGGGGGAAAAATTGGCATCAGTCTGAAAAAGAAAGCTATGAGGGCGTTTCGTGAATTCATTGAGGAGCTCCAGTTGGTGGATTTACCCCTTAACGGCAGCAATTTCACCTGGTCCAACGGTCGTGACAACCCTTCGTTCAGCCGGCTTGATCGTTTTCTTTTGTCGAACGAGTTCCTAAGTATTTGGCCGGATATTCTGCAGAGCTCACTGTCAAAGAGCCTCTCAGATCATAATCCGATCTGTTTATCCCTGGAAGTAAGGAGTTGGGGCCCTAGGCCATTCAAGTGGTTCGACCATTTGGCGGATGACAATTCTTATGTGAATTTGATCAAGGAGGAATGCAATAGGGGGAAAGGGGCTGGCATTAACAAGATTCTTAAGCTCTGTAAAACAGCCACCAAGAGTTGGGTTGCATCAAACGGTGGAAACTCTAATCAGATTATATCGTCGTTGGAGGGGAGGTGCCAACAGTTGGATTTAGATATCGAAAAGGACCCTTCGAAGCCTGGTCAGAAAGCCGAACTAGTTGCTTGTAAGCAGAAGTTGTGGGAAGCATACAGAAGGGAAGAGCGCGAGTGGATTCAAAAATCGCGCATCAAGTGGGCTGTTGAGGGTGATCGTAACACCAAATTTTTCCATATTGCTGCATCGGCTAGAAGGAGAACTAACTATATTAATGGCATAAATTGTGGTGCTGGAGTCCTCCATGAACCCTCAAAAGTATTGCAGGCAATTACAAATCATTTTAAAGAGAATTATAATGCATCAAAGGTCATCCCCGTTAACCTGCGGGGTTGTATTTTTAGTAAGATTAGTGAGAAGGCAGCAGCGAGATTAGAAAGACCCTTTACGATCGAAGAAATATCGCAAGTTCTCTTTAGACTCGAGTCTTCCAAAGCGCCCGGTCCTGATGGCTTTAATATGGGCTTTGTCAAGAAGTTCTGGGATGTGTTGAAAGGCGAAGTGCTGGAGTTTTTCAGTGGGTTTTACAATGATAAGGTTAGAGATTTCTCTTTCAATAATTCCTTTGTTACTCTGATTCCCAAGGTGCCCAATTCAGCCTCGATCGAAGAATTTAGGCCTATTAGCCTTGTGGGGAGCATTTATAAACTCTTGGCCAAAGTTTTGGCGGTTCAGTTTGAAGAAGTTCTTGACACAATCATAGGCGAAAACCAGTTTGCCTTTTACGCAGGTAGGCAAATTTTAGACTGTGCGCTTCTTGCCAATGAACTTATTGATTTCACCCGGAGAAAAGGTTTGGAAGGTGCGGTCTTTAAAGTGGATTTCCGTAAGGCATATGATACGGTCGAGTGGGATTTTCTCATCCATATATTGAAGCTCATGGGTTTCGGAAACAAATGGTGCAAGTGGATTTATTTGTGCCTGAGTTCTGCTTCCATCTCCGTGTTGGTTAACGGGACAACAGGCCCGCCCTTCAGAATCAAAAGAGGGCTTAGACAAGGATGTCCTCTTTCTCCTTTGCTGTTCAACGTAGTAGCGGAAGCTCTTAGCTTGATTTTTCGGCAGGCCAATCTTCGAGGGGTGTTTAATGGAGTGTGTGTAGGATCTATCGGGTTGGAGGTGTCTCACCTTCAGTTCGCTGACGACCTACTAGTCTTTTGTGGAGCTAGTGAGACTCAAATTAGGAATGTGATCAGAATTCTCAAAGGCTTCGAAATGGCCGCTGGTTTGAAGCTCAATAGGAAAAAGTCGAAATTGATTGGGATTAACATTGGCGATGAACGCATTTCCAAGTGGGCATCTCTTTTGCACTGTCAGAAGGAGTCCTTACCGAGTCAATATCTTGGGCTCCCTCTTGGGGCGAAGAAGAATTCCGGTCAGCTTTGGGAACCGATTCTTGAGAAACTTAGGAGGAAATTGGCGGGTTGGAAACCTGACCTGCTCTCTCTTGCTGGGCGTATCACATTAGTTAAGTCCGCTTTGTCGAATCTGCCTATTTATTACCTCTCCTTGTTTCCGATGCCGGCGACTATCAACTCCAAGGTTTCTAGCTTAATTGCGAAATTCTTATGGGGTGCTGTTCAGAAAAAACGAATTCATTGGCTGTCTTGGGAGGCAATTTGTAGCCCGAAGAGTGCTGGAGGCTTAGGCTTGGTCGATTTTAAGGCTAAGAACCGTGCGTTGCTCAACAAGTGGCTGTGGAGATTTGCGGGAGAGTCTAATCGCTTGTGGAGAAAGGTGCTAGCCGAAATCTATGAACGTAATGGTGTTGGTCTTCTTCCCAAGAATACTAGCCAAAATGGGAAATCGTGGATATGGCGGAGTATAATCTCCCCCCTTGCTGATGAGAACAACCTGTTCACCAAAAATATCCGGGTTTGTATTGGCGATGGAAAAAATACAGACTTTTGGAACGACATTTGGGCGGGCTCAGTCTCTCTTAAATCTGCATTCCCAAGGATATTCGCATTGGCTTGTGCTAAATCTGGTCCAGTAGCGAGCTTTGGCTACTTTACGGATGGTCTTTGGTCTTGGGATATTAAACTTCGCAGGAGAGTGTTCGATTGGGAACTCGACATTTGGAAGGCTTTCATTGATCTTATCCGCAATTGTCAGTTTTCTATTTGCAGGTCGGACAGCGTTCGTTGGGGGTTGAGTTCAAACGGGTGCTATACAACCAGGGATTTCCTCCAAGCTCATTCGCACGCTGTTGTAAGTTCCGAATCTTTGTGGGGCAAGGTGTGGGCAAACCTCGCCCCTCCAAAATCTGAAGCCTTCCTTTGGAGGGTTTTGCATAATCGAATTCCCACCAGAATCGAATTAGCAAAAAGGGGAGCCATCCGTCAGAGTTCGCTCCTTTTCCCTTTGTGTGATACAGAAGTTGAAACTGTGAACCATTTGTTCTGCTCGTGCCCGGTGTCATGGAGAGTTACGCAACGTTGGTTCAACTTGTGGAGCATGTCGTTCGTAGTCCCGGGAGATTTTCATTCTTATTTTTTGTTCTGGCATGGTGTTTCTGCAGGTGCTTTTGATAAACAAATATGGCAATTATCTTTTACAGCGCTGGTATGGTCCATTTAGCTCTTTAGGAATGAGGTTGTTTTTAAGGAGGCTAAGGTCGATGAGCAAGCGTGCTTTGACTCCTTTATACTGCGTTTCGGTTGGTGGTGCAAGATTAAATGGCCCTTGCTTCTCACCTCGATAAATGACGTTATGAGAGATCCCTCTATTCTCTCTCGGTTAAGGGTGACTTCTCCAGCAGGCAGCTTTGGGAGATGGTTGTGCCCTCCTACAGGATCCTTCAAGATCAATTTCGACGGAGCCGTTGCAGGTGGGTTCGGCCCTGCAGGGGTGGGTGGTCTGTTGCGAAATGAGAAAGGTATCACGCTATTTATGTTCTAAAAGCAGATTGGCACAGTAGATGCTACCTCGGCTGAGCTGCTGGCATGTCGAGAGGCTGTGCTCATGTTCCTCAATTCAGCTTGGGCGTCGAAAGGCAGTGTTATATTGGAGACCGATTGTAACATTATCGATTCCTGGCTACTACATCCCCCCGCGCACCATGTGTATTCAAGTCGTTGATTATGGAAATTTCCAATCTTCTGTCTAACTTGTCGTGGAGTTTGAATGTTATTGATCGAGTGGCGAACAGCACCGCAGACAAATTAGCCAAATCTGGCATTTCAAGGTTTGTTCCTCTTTGTTGGAATCATCATAGTTGATTGGCTACTGCTCTTTACATGTTGATATTCTCTGCGATTGTTGAAGTCTCGGGCTGTGTAGCAAGTTAGAGTTGATTGTGTGTTATTATATTTTTCAGAGTGTGGGGCTCTTGTGATTGTAATTTATACGATTATCATCCCTGCTCCGGGTGCACTCTTTTTCCTCCACTTTAGGTTAGGGAGGTTTTTTAATGAGGCACGGGGTAAGGGTCGTGTTTCTATCCGGCAATAAATAAATATTTAATTTTCAAAAAAAAAAAATAGTTGATTATAATGATTATTTTAATTTAATTTATTTTATTCATAATATTAAAATTTTAATTTTAATTGTTGTTTAAAGAATCTAATGTTTCAACCCACTGATCCGTGCATTAAATCAGTTATTGGTATGAAATTGGGTGATTGTTGGGTCATGGAAAACATGTAGTCGAATCATGATCGATCATAAGTGCCAGTAGGCAGATGGGTCCAACCTAAAAGCTGAGAATCCAATTGACCAAACACCTTTCATTACACCATCTTAGATTTTGAGACAACATCACTCCCCCCCTGCTTTCTTTCAAACCCAAATAACAAAAGCAAAACAAAGTTTAGCTTTTCACCAAAGAAAGTGAAGCATGGATGTTTTATTTTGACCATTCAGGAAAGTAAAAAAAGGAGAATTTTCCATCCAACTGACCTTTCATGTCATTTGGATTTACTAAATGTTCGGATATGATCATGTAAAATATGATACGACATAAAAAAATAATATACACATATAATATAGAATTATATTTACCATGTAATATGTCTCTTGCCAGTTTGAAACACTCAAACCGAATCCAAGCACGAAACCGATAACAACATTTAGGACAATAAAAGAAAGAATGGAATCAAAGTTAGAGCCCCAAAATACAAGCACTGAACAAGACATGCATGAGTGGGACTGTGTAATTGATGGAGCGTGCAATACGTTTGCTTGGATGTCTGCATAGGCATGCAACGAGCCGCGCACATAACCAAGTGCATGAACCCCTACATATTAAGAAATTGACTCCACAGTCGACCCGATAATATCATATAAGATACGATCATACGTTACGAATATACGAAACATATTAAAGTTTATATAACAAATATAATTAGTAAGTCGAAAATTATATAATTATAAAAATTATATAGCAGAGGAGAAGGCAATTTTAAACAAGTGGAGATGGGTAAGCTTTTAGGTTGATGGGTACAAAGTATATAGCTGACACAAAGAACATATAGGGAACTGAGAAAGAACTTTCAAAACCCAGATATCACAACCCTAAAAAATAAATTATACAACACATAAAGTGAAAAAAAATTATGCCTTTTATATAAAGTGATTTTATTTTCTGTGCCTCTAAATTTTTGTTATTTAAAACAATATTGTTTATTGATTTTATTCGACTCGATGGAATTAATCTATGCTTAAATCGGTATTTATATGGCCACGCTGACACTCCATTCCTCTGGTTTTCATTAACAAACCAAAAAGCTTAGGCATTCAAACCAAGGTGTGGGGACATAAAAAACAAGACATTATAAGAATCTGCAAGAGAAGAACAGGAAGAAGAGGGAGTTGTTTTTTCCTTAAAAAATTTTATTTTTGCCATTCTTGGATGTTTTCAAGAGCTTCGGAAAATGGTGAAAGAATATTGAAGCAGTCGAGAAAGTTTTTCTTACAATGTTGATCTTATGTCGGATCAGATGTCGCCATTTCGGTCACGGAATAAGACAGCTCCACCAATGCACATCCATGGCTTCTTGTTGTCGTAAATTCTCATCAATCATTCACATTCTTGTAATCTTTCTTCTTGTTTCTTCTTCGATCTGTCCTGTTTTCTCATCGGAACCCCACAATCTCCGCGGGAGAAATCAAACTTTCCGACCAGAAAAAGAGTTGAAAAAGTTGAAGATCATAAGGCAACGTCTCAACGAGATCAACAAACCAGCAGTAAAGACAATTCAGGCAATTTATCGAATTTTTGCCCGACATGTTTTTGTTCTGTTGGTATGTTTTCTCTAAGTTAGCATGATCTTGTGTTCTTTGTTTCTGGTTTGCCGTTGCAGAGTCCAGATGGTGATATCATTGATTGTGTTCTGTTGCATCATCAACCGGCCTTCGACCATCCTCAGCTCAAAGGACAACGACCATTGGTAAGTATTTATCATTTGTTACTCGAATTCAAGTGTGCGCCTCGTATTTCCTAATTGTGTTGTACTCTTTTCCTCTATTTAAGTCTAGTAGGTTTTTTATGAGACATACAATACGAGTTTAGGCTTGTATGATTCTCTCCTTAGTCCTTAATAAATCATATTTGCCGAGAAAAATATATATAATAAACACGACATAGTGGAACACATGTTATGGTTATGATATAGTATGGTATGGGATTTCACAGTTTTTGTGATTCCATGACATATCTGCAGGATCCACCGGAGAGACCTAGGGATTATGGAGCAGAAGGGATGGTGATGGGGGCAGAAGAAGAGCCCGTTCAGCTATGGAGGATGTCGGGTGAAACATGTTCGGAAGGGACGATTCCGATGAGAAGAACAAGGGAAGAAGACATGTTGAGGGCTAGTTCTGTAAGAAGATTTGGAAGGAAACCAAGAAGACGTGTTAGAAGAGATTCAACCAGCAATGGCCATGAGGTAGGTCATTTCTATGCCTTTACAAATGTACTTTGCTAAACAAAATTATAAACGTAGGGTACGGTCAGGGATGGATCGAGGGATGTTAGGTACAATCACATACCATAAAAATTTCAAATTCTCATAAGATTTTACTAATTATAAAAGTCCAAACTTTTAACATAAAATTTTACGTACGTATCCGATCACAGCATGCAGTTGGCTATGTGAACGGACAAGAATATTACGGAGCAAAGGGCAGCTTAAATGTGTGGGCACCTCATGTCTCTAATGCGTATGAATTCAGCTTATCCCAGCTTTGGGTCATCTCTGGTTCCTTTGCCCACGATCTCAACACCATTGAAGCTGGTTGGCAGGCATGTCATCCTCTCTTTTTAACTCGATTCGAATCTAATTTTTCACGTTTTCAACTTACTATACTCGTGCCAAATACATATTTATATTCCAAAATTATAACCAAGTTCAAATAACATAAGATTCAAGTTTAGTTCCGTCGATTCATACATAATTTATAAAATACGTAATGGTGTTAAAGAATGCCTTTTAAGACACTAATTATCCCTTTTCTTATTATTTTATGCAGGTCAGTCCAGAACTATATGGGGACAATTATCCTAGATTCTTCACTTATTGGACCGTATGTGTACTAAAATTATTTGGAAACAATTTAATTAGCTAAAGTAGTCTCTCTTTGCTTAATACTAAATCGAATATATTTTGCAGAACGACGCATATGAAACAACCGGGTGTTATAATTTGCTGTGCTCGGGATTTGTTCAAACAAACAATAGAATTGCAATTGGAGCCGCGATTTCCCCCATGTCATCGTACCATGGTGGACAGTTTGACATCACCCTCTTGGTTTGGAAGGTAAATTATATTACAACATATTATAAATCCGACTCGAATTAAGTCGCATTTAAAATAATTTTGTTAACAATGTTATTAAAATCTAATTAATCCAGTACACAATATTTGGAACTACAGATTTTATGTTTGGTGTAGGATCCAAAGCACGGGAATTGGTGGTTGGAATTCGGATCGGGGGTTTTGGTAGGATACTGGCCATCATGTTTGTTCACTCACTTGAGGGATCATGCAACCATGGTTCAATTCGGAGGCGAGATTGTTAACTCGAGGGCCGGAGGTTTTCACACCTCCACGGCAATGGGAAGCGGTCATTTCTCTGGCGAAGGCTTCGGGAAGGCCTCTTATTTTCGAAACCTGCAAGTTGTTGATTGGGATAACAACTTGATCCCTTTACCAAATCTTCGACTCTTAGCCGATCATCCCAACTGTTATGATATCCGAGGTGGGATTAACAGAGTTTGGGGACACTATTTTTACTATGGAGGACCGGGAAGAAATGTTAGGTGCCCATAAAAGGAAAAGGATACAAACGACCTCCATGTTGACCTCTGCAAAACTTTATCTAAATTAATTGTCTAATTAATCGGATATTGATAATCAAACAAAAAATATATAAAATTTTGAGATCAAAATAGATTTTTTTTTTTAAAATAACTGAGATTGTTAAATGAGCCAAGTGGGTGAAAAGGCCCTAGGTACTCTTATAGTATATAGTTTTTTTTCTTTGACATTTGTGGGTGATATTGGGTTTCTTATGGAGACCATTGATTTAGCAAGTTTGGGCTTTGGGGTATTCTTATAGTTAGCATCATTATTTTTTTGGTCTTGGTATTGATACGTACGGATATCATTGTATTTTAGTTTATTATTTTAGGTTTATTGATATTTTTTATATATGATTTAATTTTAGTTTCTTAACAATATTATATATATATATATTTCAATTACATACATTACACAAATATATTTTAGTTTACGTGAATCTATTGAGTGGTCGGTGGTCGCAGTAATAAAAGGTGACATATTCATGTTATATATTACATCATTAATAATGTTAGCTGAGGTAACTGGATCAGCTCAGTTTTATACAATTTAAAATTAAACAAATTTATTTATATGTTGGGTGAGATGTTACATTGGTAACCATATTAGTGAATTATGATTAATCAAAATTTAAATTGCATAACCAACAATCAGTTGGTTTAGTGAGATGAGGCACTAGATATCTAAAGCAATGTTAGAGCTTCGAATCTCAACGTTGCGAATGAAACAAATTAGATTAAGAGGGTTGTCCCATAACGAATCTTTGCAATATTCTATCTGAATTAGTCAACCAATAGATTGATACAGGTGGTTAGATAAAAAAATATTTCATACATTGACTGCACCAAATTGAATTTATAGATAATATTGTATATTTCAAAAGAATTATTTTAAAAGAATAAGAATTATCGGAGATCAAATCTTAAATTTAATTTATCAAAATTAATATATATATATATATATATATATATATATATATATATATATATTTGAAATTTTATCTAAATGTAACAGTTTTCAAAAATTTTATTCAATCCAATGGACCATTAACATTCTAACGAAGCTTCTTAAAATGTCATGTATTTTTCTATATTTTTGGGATACATACAAAACTCATAGGGTACATTTTATATGCACATATATTATACCTATATTTAGATTATGTTAACGAATAAATTGTAATATTATTTTTATTACATTAAATAAAATAACGCATAATAACTCTATGTAAATTTTTTTGATAAATAAAGAGAAGAAAACATGCTATCAAGTGTCTTGTTAAAAAAACCCTCCTAATCTTAAATGAGAGAAAAAGAGTACACTTAATAGTATTTACAATCACAAACGCCAAAAAGACAACACCAAATCAAACCAAATTCAAATCAGGAGACAAGTCATTGTGCACTAAAGAAAGTAACTCAGTCGGATGAAAGGGAAAAAGACGCGGGGAGAAGTCCTCCGCTCGAAAATAAGACAAATTACGTATCCGAGCCATCTTAGCTAAACCATTAGCTACCTTATTCGTCGCACGTCGGGCATGACAAATTTTAACACTCTAAGGCTTGTCCAAAAGATCATAAATTGCGTGAACCAAAGAAATTGAGCCTCCAACCACGCTCCGCTTCTTTAAGAGGTGGACGACATCCAAGCTATCCACCTCAAGAATTACTTGTCGCAAGTCCTGTGCCCAAGTCAACCGCAAGCCCTAAAAAACGCCCCATAATTCAGCTTCAAGGATATAGCAAAGACCCACGAATTTGCTAAAACCACAATGCCAAACATCATCGCTCGACCGCAAGACACCACCGTATGAAGCAAGCCCTGTAGAGGCCAAGCGAGAACCGTCTGTGTTCAACTTGTGACACCCGACCCTTGGTGGCTGCCAATGTTGTCCATACACGCCGCTCGACCTCTCATTATGCGGTTGCAGCCGCGCGACCAACAGTGCCAAGATACACTGCTCATGTACACGATGACATTCATCCCACACACAGAACTTGACCCGCTTATTAGGATCAAAGATGCACACATTCCGATGCTTCCATAGAACCCACAATATCGTGTCAAAGAACAAATTCCAATAGGGAACAGTCGTACCAAAGTGGTCCAGTTGCGCTAAATTAACATGGAGCCACTTATAAAAGTCTATCGACAAAAATTCATAGAGTTTATCACTGCTTACCACAGCAACCCAAATCGCAAGAGTCGTGGGGGCATTGACGTACTATGTGATCCAAAGATTTTGACGCATCCCCACACACAGCACAATCCATATTAACCGTCATGTGTCGGCGCACCAACTCCACATTTGTGAGCACTCGACCACTCGCCACAAGAACATACGGATTCGCGGAATGCCCTTAAAGTGTGCAATAAGTTTCCATAAGCCCTCACTTTGAGTCCCCACCGAACCCGTGCACATCTCATAGGCAGATTTAACCAGAAAAACACGCGAAGCAGTCCACTTCCAACAAACACCATCCGCCATCGCAAGCTGTCTAGGGGTAAAACATGCAGCCAAACGATGTAAAATTGTACTAAGGAGTAAGGTGACACACTCTTCCCATTTCCAGCACCCGTGTGGTCAACCATGTCAGCAATCGAGACCCAAGGGAGGCTCGACACACTACTCGGATTCACGACATGATGCGCCAGAGGCCCGACGTTGCCTAACCATGCATCCCTTCAAAAATCCACAGAACGACCATCACCCACGGTCCAAATTAAACTATCACGGACACTACTCCAAATTAGGCTAATACCCCTCCAAAGATAGGAGCAATTAGCCCGGCGAATCTCAAACATGATAATTGCACGCCACTTATACTTCGACTGTAACACTTGTGCCCACAACTGCTCCAGATGAGCAACAAGGTTAAAAGCGAGTTTCATCAAAAAAGCCGCATTTTGCTGCTCCAAGACCTTAAACCCCAGTCCACTATTCGGAATTGAAGAGCAAACCCTCTCTCAATTAACAAGGTGAACTTCTCAATTACCCTCCGCATGACCCCAAATAAAGTCACGGATAAGTTTCTCAATTTCAAGACAAACCCCCTTAGGCAACAGGGTGGACTGCACCGAATAATACGAAATGGAAGAAAGAATTGATTTAGCAAGAACCACACTACCTGCGAAGGATATACTCCTAGCCGACCAACCACTCAACTTGTCACGTACACGCTGAACCACATATTGATACATTGCTTTGGCCACCCTCGAATGTAGTAGAGGAAACCCCGGATACTTCCATAGATCTCTGAAATCGGCGACATTCTTAGAAAAGAACACAGTTGTTTTCGCCACACTAACTTTCTGACCAGATGCAACACAAAAGTTCTGTCATATAGCCTCAATGACTTGTATCTGACTCGCCGACACCTCCGCAAAAAGAAAGATATCGTCTGCAAAAAATAAGTGCGAGATATTCGGTCCATAACGCACAAACCTCATTGGCTTCCAAACACCCCCTTGAACAGCTAGATGCACTGAATACGCCAGCCGTTCCATGCAAAGCACAAAGAGATACGGAGACAATGGATCCCCCTGGCGAATACCTCGCGAAAGGGAAGAAAGTGTCAGAGGCAGAACCATTCCAAAAGAACCTGCATCGAGACAGAAGACACACAACGCATAATCAAAACGTGAAACACATCAGGCAGGCTAATATCCTTAAGTGTATCGTCTATGAAAGCCCACTCAAGTCTGTCATAGGCTTTCTCAAGGTCAATTTTAAGAGCCATGAACCCAACTTTTCCCTTCATGCATCGCAGGGAATGTATCACTTTCTGCGCAGTTATTACATTGTCTGTGATCGATCGCCCGGGCATAAAACTTGTTTGGTTCATCAATACCCAATCTAGGAGGTAGGCCTTAAAACGATTCACAATGGTTTTGGTGATTATTTTATACAAAACAGAGCATAAACGTATCGGGCGAAATTGTGTAATATACTCAGGCGACTGAACTTTCGGCAGAAGAACAAGCAGAGTACGGTTCAAAGAAGGGGAGATAGGCTGACTAGCAAAAGTATCACGAACAAGATTACACAGGGACAGTCCCACAATACCCTAATTCCTCTAATAGAACAAAGCATACAAACCGTCAGCACCGGGGGCTTTTAACGGTCTCATATCAAACACCACATTTCGAACTTCCTCATCCAGAACTGGTGCTAATAACGCCCTACGCATGTCCTCAGAGCATTAACAAAACTGACCTCTAACCGCAGAGTCAAGCCCAGGACTACCACAGCTAGAAAATAAATCCTGATAGAAGTTAACATCCATGTTCTTCAACACTTTCTGATCCGAGCACCAAACCCCAGATGAGTCCTTTAATGCCGAGATAAAGTTTCCTCTTCGTCACTGCATAGTGCACCTATGAAAATAGAAAGTATTCCTATCACCAAGGCTCGCCCAATGGACCCTTGATTTTTGTAACCAAAGGCTTTCCTCATGCCAAAGAACCTCTGCTAATTCAGCCTGCAAATCAATGTCCAATTGAACCAAGAAATCGGAGTGGCGGACACGCAAAGCTCAATCAATTCCCTGAATACGTGCAAGTAAATCTTTCTTCTTCTTCCCAATATGACCAAAACCGATTCATTCCATTGACGAGCCTTGTTCGCAAAACTTTAATATTAGTCTTTACATCCGAATGCATATCCCAAGTGTTCTGCAAAACTCCTCAAAACGAGGGTGATCCTGTCAAGCTGCGATAAAGCAAAAAGGACGATTATCTCGTTCCCCACTTAGACTCGGATAGTGAAGGAGTAAAGGAAAATGATCTGAACCTAAACAGTCCAAATGAGTAACAAGCGATGTAGGAAAAAACTCGCCCACCCTTCATTGAACAGACATCGATCAAATCGCTTTCAAACCTGGCCACGCTTCCAAGTAAAATCATCCCCTCGAAATTGACCTCTACCAGACCATTATAAAAAATGAAATTATGAAATAAGTGTCTAACACCATTACCCTGAATAGTACCATCATCGTGCTCCTCAAAACACAAAATAGAGTTAAAGTCCCCACCCAAAGCCACGGTTGAGCAGAACCATGATTAAGATCTGATAAACAGTCCAAAAGCCCCTTCCGAATGGTAGCGTTAGGACTTGCATATACGACAGTAAAGAAAACCCAACGAGAAGACCCAGAAAGAAGAGCTTTTTCGTGCACAAACTAATTAGACACTTTCAAAATCTCCACATCAACCCCATCATTCCACATAACCCAAATCCCACCACTAATACCACTTGCCTCAACCCAAAAGAATGACTAAAACCGAACCGAGAAATCACTCTATCCACACGATCACTGCTAATACGAGGCTCCATGAGTGCTACCAAATGTGGACGATGATGCCTACAAAAATCTTTAAAATAACGACGAAAATCAGAGCTAGCCGTTGCTTGGCAATTCCAAAAAAGAAACTTAATAATGTATAAATGAGTAAGGAAAAACAAGGGAACGAAAACACCTTCTTGACTACGGCCAATTATCTCAGTACCAGCAACCAAGCCATTAACCATAGTATCCTTATAACCCCCTAAACCCGACTTAGAAGAAAAGACCGAATTTAGAAAGTTACAATTGAAAACTTTTCCTTCAAGAAAACCAATTTTAAAAAGATAATTTAATTAAAATAAAGTAACATAAATTTAATAATAAATAAAAATATAAATACCATAATAGATATTCGAATGATTATATAAAATCTCTAAATTAAAATAACAGTAGATGAATGTTAAAAATAATCTCAAAATATAAATAGTTTATAATTACATCCATGTCCCAAAATAATAAATAGAAATCTGATTAAACTAAAATAGTTTCGTACTAAATGATAAAAAAACCAAATAAAATCTGAGATCCTCCAAGTACCACGTCGCCTAAAGTCCAAAGATATCTGTAAGAGGAAACTATGAGGGAGTAAGCTAAAGAGCTTAGTGTGTCTCTAAAGTGCAGGCAATCACAAACTCAGTTTCACAACAATAAATTTTCACAAAAATATTTAAAAGACACAAAGTAAATTTAAATACGGTTTTATGAAATCACAATGCAATGCACCCATACTCCATAGTCACCAAAAAGAGAAGGTTCCCCATAACCTCTCACTACATAGTCACCATCGCAAGTGGTATAAACCACTGAACTTCCTTCGTACAATCCTAATCCATGATAACACAGTAAAAAGATATCACAGTTTTCACAATCTCAACACAGTCTGATAATAAATCCGAGATTCACAACTCATTTATTTTATATCAAAATTTTATTCACAGTTTGAAAATAGTATGCACAGAAAACATAATTTAAAATCACAACACAGTTGAAAATCCCTCAAGCGTAAAATCACAGTCACAAAAATAAAGTATGTAGCATGGAAAGAGAACACACATAAAAATCATTTATTTATAGCACCGGAAGAAACACACCTTAGCCGAAGCAAATTCAACCTACTGAATGGCGTGTCTCTCACGATCAGAAGTATTGGACCCAATTGTTTCGATACCATACTAAACATGGTGTTGAAGGGATTAACGAACGAGAAGGGGTATAGAGCGGTGGAGATTATTACATAGGAATTTAACAAATCAATAAGGGATTTTGGCGGCATGAAACTATAAAAAAAGTAGGGTTCTTGGAGTGATCTTATTTGAACTATGTGTGTGTATATATATAGGGAGAGTAAACCTAATTTAAGTAAAATAATGAAAGTGATATAGAATAGAAAAGAATAAAAATAAATAAAATAATTAAAAGAAGACGAGTGAACTAGAATTCCATTTAAAATTAAAGAACTATATAATAATAATAATAATAATAATAATAATAATAATAATAATAATAATAATAATAATAATAATAATAATAATAATAATAATAATAATAATAATAATAATAATAAACGATTAAAAAAGACGAAATCACAAATCAAATTGAAATTTAATTTGATAAAGCTTTATTTAAGGAGTCAGTCCTTAAACTTTTAAGAAATTTCATATTAACTTCCAAGTTTGATAAAAATTCTTATTTAGTCCATTCAAAAAAATTTAGGGTTCTTGAATTAAAATTCTCAAATAATTAGGGTTTTGAATTTTGGGATTTTAAAAATTAGGTTTTTAAATTAGGGATTTTTTTTCAAATCTAGTGTTTACAATTTAGGCGTAATTTTTGGGGTGTTACAATCCCTCGCCTCCACATTAACCACAGTGGTAAAACCATCTACCTACTAAGAATCAATAACAATAGGGTCGGTGGATGTTAGAGCACTCGACGAAGTAGAACCAACAGTAACAAAGCCTAGAGGCAACCAATCAGTGAGAAGCGGTCTCGCCGGAGGCTTATTCTCCTTGCCTCGTTTAACCTTCAATCCAACTTTCGGGCCCTCTCCTATGGTTCGCCGCACCCCCTGCTTGCCACCACTAAGCGCTAACCTTTGTCGGCGTTTTCATTCGTTGCGTCAAGGATCTACCTACTAAGAATCGATAACAATAGGGTCGGTGGATGTTAGAGCACTCGACGAAGTAGAACCAGCAGTAACAAAGCCTAGAGGCAACCAATTAGTGAGAAGCGGTCTCGCCGGAGGCTTATTCTCCTTGCCTCGTCTAACCTTCAATCCAACTTTCGGGCCCTCTCCTGCGGTTCGCCGCACCCCCTGCTTGCCACCACTAAGCGCTAACCTTTGTCGACATTTTTCATTCGTTGCGTCAAGGATTGAGACAACGGTGTGACTACCGACTACATTTTGCACCACATGAGAGACCACTTGCGAGACTTGACTCCCCCCGAAGACACAACTTGAACCGAACACGGAGTACTAACACCAACCTCTTGCAAATCCCCTCTTCCTAAATCCTCACAGTTACTGGCAGCCTCAACAAGGTCCGACAGCACCTCAACCGACGGGTCACCAACTTGTCGCGAGACATGCATCCGGGATCGATCCTCACCAGCTTGTACCGTGCTCAAAACAACATGCCTTAAGTTACCATCATCCAGCGACACATCCGCACCATTGTCCTCACTAAGGATGGAAAATCGAGATCCTCCAGGGTTATTGTCCAAAGAATTGATACCTTTACAGCGACTCGCATCCTTGCGCGATTGATGACGCCTATTTTGAGCGACCATCCAAAGGCCATAAACTTCATCCACATTGCGTACAGGTGGGGCTTTCGTATCAGAAGAAGTAGCGGCCGCTGACTGAGCAACACCGGTATTATATGTAACCTGTCCTACCGTACACACTTCTGACGAGTGGCCATACAACCCACAAGTAAAACAAATGCGCTGCAACCCTTCATACTCTAAATGGTAAATCGTACCATCAATTTTCACCCCTGAAACCAACGGATTCTTAAGTGACACCATTATCACTAGCCTCACAAAACGCCCTTTATCACCCACGTGCGTATTATAGTCAATTCTCACAACTTTCCCTATAGCACCAGCGATGTGACGAAACAAGGCCTTCGAATAATACCGATAAGTGACACCATTATAGCACCCCGTACACACTTCTGACGAGTGGCCATACAACCCACAAGTAAAACAAATGCGTTGCAACCCCTCATACTCTAAATGGTAAATCATACCATCAATTTTCACCCCTGAAACCAATGGATTCTTAAGTGACACCATTATCACTAGCCTCGCAAAACGCCCTCTATCACCCACGTGCGTGTTATAGTCAATTCTCACAACTTTCCCTATAGCACCAACGATGTAACGAAACAAGGCATTCGAATAATATCGATAAGGAAGACCCCAGATCGCACCCAAACCATAATTTGTGCCGGGAAGGACTCCGAAGTAGAAAACTCTCGAGTCCATAGCTGCACCGTGAGGTAGCTCCCAAACATTGTCCAAAGGCCTCCCTCCAACACATGCTCATAACCATACGCATTCTCAAACATTACCAAGTAATAATCATTGGCGAAATTAATCACCTGGAGCGCTCTTTGCGGTTTCCACAACACCTGAATCCTACCCATTAGGGTTTTTTAGCCAATCGAATGCCGAAGAAGACGAACAATAAGCGAGCAACACATGCTATGATCAATTCGCTCATGCACTCTCTCGGAAAACTCTACTGAAGGAAACAAACCACTCATATCTACCTTGACATCTCCAACGTCTGTAACCCCCTCGCCCCGGTCTGGTCGATTGACTGGTTCGAGTAGGCTACACGGGGAAAACCGATGCGAAACCCGTTAAGGTTCCACCTCAGTTAGCAACCCTTAAAAATTTCTTTTAATTATATCTTCTCTAAAGGCACGTTTAAATACTATGTGATCACGAGAACGGAAAACGACACAAGTTAAAAGCAACCAAGCCCAAACAGCAAGTTAATCAGCCCATTTTTTTGTTTATAAGCAGGCCGTTTCGAAACACCCAAGAGGTGTATCGAAACGCCTTGACTTGGTCAACGGCCCCAAGTCCACAAGAGAAGGCCGTATCGAAACGGCGGTCAACCGTTCTGAAACACCTCCAACGGTCAACTTCTCGTGGTCAACGACATATTGACCATTTCGAAACACCTAGACCCGTTTCGATACCCAAAAATATCGACAATTTCTCAGATTTCCAGTAGCAAATCTGTACCGAAACGGACCCAAAGCGTATCGGAACGCCTGGCCTGAAACTAGAGGCCGTATCGAAACGAGACCAACCGTTTCGATACACGAGCTGCGAAAAGACATGTTTTTGCTGGTTTTAGATACAAGGCAACCCCAAAACTCAACTAAAACCACTCAAGACTCAACATACAACCAACCTAGATGGAAAGCACCCTAATAGCACATGCATAGCACACAACAAACATATAGAAGCCAAACATTAGATGAATCAATAAACACATCAAGGTTTCATGCCTCCACAAGGTCATACACTTAGACAGAATAAGATAGACAAAACCAACATGGTTTACAAGCAAGGTATACATCCAAAAGCCACACCAACAAAACATATAAAAAGAGTCTAGCATGCTCCTAACAAACAACATCACATACTTCAAAAGCATCGCAACACAAATACATGTCCCATTGCTTGACCATTACATCATAACTAAAAATAACCATACTTGGTAGCTAGGCTAGCACCACAAAGCACACACACTTGGAGGGCCCTTCTTGCAGTAGCAACCCACGAACTTACGTATCTGCATTGTCGAACAAAGAGAGCGTAAGCATAAAGCTTAGTGAGGGTAGCTCATTAAAAACAAACCTCGACAATGCAGGGTCCAAGCACGATCTCAACCAAGGTAAATGCATGTCCTTACCTTCAATCCTCATGAGCCAAAATATTAATGATGCATGAACAATTATCCAATGATATGTCATGCTCCACAAGCTCAATCCACAACATATGTAAACACATATATAAATCCAATTAGGAAATCACATTTCATATCATATTGATACACATATCAATTCATATTGGCACCTAGCTATGACTCGAATACGCGGATAAACACGTTGGAACTCACATCCAACAACAACTTTACCTCAGGGTGGGATTTCACTCATCACCGTTCTCGCAGAGGGGATTCCACTCATCCTCACGCCCCGTCGATGGGATTACACTCATCATCGACTATCATATACATAAGAAGAATTTCCGGGCGAACCCGTACTCCATCTTGATGACTACCATCATCAAGACCACGCGCGCATTTGACTCACGTGTGCACACTAACATCCTAATGATCAATCATTTGTACCCAAGCATACTAGTGCCAATATTTAATTCAATCCACAGTATCATTTAATATCAACTTCCGTGCTTAGCACGTACTCACCATGATCACAATCATGAACAATCTACTTGCATATCACAATGCATCACAACCATACCTTATCATACATGTATAACACATTATACATAATCATCATAACACAATTCATCATGAGGCATAAACATCAATTTAAGAGTTCAACCAATGTCTCTACCTAAAGCTTAGGATTAGGCTACCACTCTAATCCTAACTCTAGGTGGGTCTACCAAGCCCAACCTAGTCCACATGCTTGAACCAAATACCCAGAACCATTTTGAAAACATTAAACCACTCACCTTCACTTCCAAGCTCACCACCAAGCAAGCAACACCTTCAAGTTTTCGGATTCACTCCCGATGTCTCACCGATGTCAAACCTTGATTCTAATCAAACCCAAACACAAACAAAACACCCACAATCAATAACTAATCGTCGAAAACAACCCAGATTAACATTTCCAAGCATCTAACACCCAAAATCATGCCCAAAACAGAATTCCCGAGCAGCCCACAAAACCCATTGAAATCTTCCATTTCAAACATCCAAACAATCATCAAACACACCCAAAGTGACCCTCATATATCATACTAACATCAGCCCACAAATTCCAACCTAAAATAACCCCAAAAACCATTCTAAAACCCTTCAAAACCCCCCATTAAACCCAAATTCGGGAATGTGTTTAAAACTATATAAAAATCATATATGTTGGACCATTTGATTCACAAACATCATATCTAACTTTATTTAATCGAAACCTCAGGTTAAATATAATAAAGTTACCATTTTTATTCAAATCCTTCAAAAACTCAATTTCTAAAACTTGAACCAAAATGAAAACTATTTGTACTTTTGAAGAGAGGAAGATGAGGACAAGTCAGAAATGTAGTTACTTTTCGAAAACGAGCTAAAATGAAGAGAGGATGAAATGGAATAGTAACTTGGTAGAGAGAGCTCTTTGTGTCGTTCAAAATGCAAATGGGTGAAGGAAGAAGACAATATTTTTTTTAATTAAAAGGGGTTTTAAAAGAAGTCCACTTTATTACAGAAATGCCATTAATGAATGGCCATTTCATCTATTTGTAAAATCCATGTAATTTGAGTTTCATTTCAATTTGGTCCAACCATAAAATGTTTGTTTCGAAATCACAAAGTCCAAATAATATATGTTATTATTTTTAATTAGAAAACCGAGACCCAAAATATTATTTAAATATTATTTTCACCCGACCCCTAAACTCAGGTGTTACAACGTCGACGACCACATCGTCCAAGCTCGGGACCAGGTCGACTATAGCTTGCTTGCCCATCCCAGAAACAATCCCTGCGTAAGACCTTTGTGGAGCAACTGACTCGACCGCTGCACCTGCAGCACTCTAAGCCACACTATCACCGGCAGGTGCCGGCACCTCCTGGTCATCAACCTCCATGCTTTTCGACGCATCCAACCCATCAACAACATCAGAGGGTTTACCTTTTTTCGCCGCTTGTTATATCTTCTCTTATTTCAATAAAATTGCTAGCTCAGTTAGGAGGTCTTAATAAGAATTTGTTGAATTTAAATAATCTGATCCAAATAAATATTAAATAGCAAAAATTTTATTAAAAATAAATCGTACATAATTATATATATATATATATATATATTAATTAGGAATAAAGTTTGATCTAGTCTTCAAATTCGACTACCTTGCCCACATTGATCGCGGAGTAATTTTTTTAATTAAAATTTTCTGGTTTATTGAATAAGAATATGTTTTAAATTACAATGAAATTTCACAATCTAGTAAATAAAAACACATAATTTAGACATATTTTTAGTAAATAAAACTAGCATCTTGAGATCATAACAAGACCAAACAAGGAAAAGGTAAAAACTTGACCCAAAAACTCGAAACAGAAGATGAATACAAATATCACCAAAGATCGACGATAAAAGGTAAAACCATCAACAAACAACATAAAAATGCATATTACAATGAGGCACGTTGACAACACGGTCATTACTACAACTCAATCGCAAACAATAAACGCCGATTGTGATCGCACATCCAAATCCAATTCGAGGGTCCGAAACCAAAAGTGCGCCATCTTTATCAGTTGTGACGACGTCAGATCCAACCCTGATAGAAAATCAAATAAAAAAAGTCAAACAACCGATAAAGAAAAGAAAAATGTGCCAAAAGACAAAAGAAAACATACTAAAATGTAGAGTAATTCGTGCCACAATAGTAGTTATTTATTAAAAGCAAAAAAACAAAAAATAAAAAAATGATAATTTTCGTTGGTCGACAACTAACATTAAGATTGATGTGGCCGCCGACAAAAAAAATACAAAAAAGATAGAAGACAACCTATAGCGGCCAGGGTTTTATGCAAATTAGTCTTTTGAATTTATATTTTATAACACAAGTTAGTTGTTCTTTTTAAGACGATTAGTTTATATTTTTGTATCTACATTTGTCATTGAATTCATTTATTTTTTTCTCTGCATTAGTCCCATTATTTTTGCTGTTATGAACAATCAAGTTTTGGATGACAAATTGATCCAATAATTAACCATTAGGTTAAGGATGTTTATCTTAATTTTATATGGGTTTAAATCCTGACATGAGAATATAATACCTCATTATTTAATCAAAGTTTAGGATGTCAACACCTCATTTTACAATGTCGGATTAAGTTGGATCATGAGTCAATTTTGTAGTATGGTGTGTGAACTTCTATTTGGTACAAATTGATCGAATTAGAACTTTATGTGCTAAGAGAATTGAAATCTCCAAATGTACTAATTGAAACAAAAAACTCAATAATCTAAGTATGACATTTTCATATAGTCAATATTTTAGCTTCGTAAATAACATTTCTAACATGCATAAATCTAGTATTTATACTTCTACTTTAAAGTTTTATACGTGAGCTTCATTTGGATATAAAATATGCTTCTACATACTTTGTATATTGCGAATTATAAGTGCTAAAATTAGACTAGTTGAAATTGTTATATCAAGATTATAAACTAATGGTGTTAAAAAGAATGACTAATTTATGTTACAAAATACAAATTCATGAACTAATGATCTAAAAAAAATCAATGTGAAAAAATGATCAAATTCAAAAATTAGATCAAACTTTAAACTTAGATTTTAGGATTTATATTCAATATATTAAAGGTGGAACTAGCGCTTAATTTTAGAGTTAGGACTTTAGTTTAGGGTTTAAAGGTTTAGAATTTAGGTTTTAAGGTGGCATAATAGCAAAAAATGCCCCTAACATTTGACTAAATAGTCATTTTGGGCCCATATTTTTTTTGAAGTAAATTAGCCCTAAACGTTTCACTTTGGGTCAAAATGACCCCTCTGTAAATGAAAATTTCTAGTCAACTGACGATAAACAACTTGAAATGACTTGACAAAATGACACGTTAGAAGGAAAAGAATATTTTATATTTTATACAGTTTTATAAGATTATTTTTTTACTGATGTGTCTGTAACACCCCAAAAATTACGCCCAAATTGTAAACCCTAGATTTAAAAAATCCCCAATTTAGAAACCTAATTTTGAAATCCCTAATTGAAAACCCTAACAATTGTAAATTTTTAATTCAAAATTCTAACTTTTTATGAGGGACTAAATAGAATATTTATTAAACTTGAAAGTTAATATGAGATTTCTTAAAAGTTTAAGGACCCCATATGAATTAACCCATTGTTTTAAAAAATTTAATTTGTACTCTGTTAACCGATTTATCTTATTATTATTATTATTATTATTATTATTATTATTATTATTATTATTATTATTATTATTATTATTATTATTATTATTATTATTATTATTATTATTATTATTATTAATTTACCCTATTTATTTGTAATTCTAAACTTAACCCAATTATTAATCCTACCGTCCAACTATATATAACTTTATATATATTTAGTACTTTAATTTTAAATTGAATTCTAATTCCCTCTTTCACTCGTCTTCTTTTAATTATTTTATTTACTTTTATTCTTTTCTATCCTATATCACTTTCATTGTTTTACTTAAATTAGGTTTACTCTCCCTATATATAAACACACACATAATTCAAATAAGATCACTCCAATAACCTTATTTTTTATATAGTTTCATGCCGCCAAAATTTCTTATTGATTTGTTAAATTTTTATGTAATAATCTCCACCGCTCTATACCCATTCTTGTTCGTTAATCTCTTCAACCCCAAGTTTAGTCCGGTACCGATACAGTTGGACCCAATACTTCTGATCATGGAAAAACACATTATTCAATAGGTTGAGTTGCTTTGGCTAAGGTGTGTTCTCTTCCCGTGCTACATATTTTGATTTTGCGACTGTGATTTTACACCTGAATGATTTTTAGTTGTTCTATAATTTTACATCATGTTTTTTTGCATATTATTTTCGGACTATGATTTAAAATAAATGAACTGTGAATTCCTGATTTATTAATGGATTGTGTTGAGACTGTGAAAACTATTATATCTTTTTACTGTGTTATCGTGGGATGGAATTGTACGGAGGAAGTTCAGTGGTTTATACCACTTGTGTTGGTGACTATGTAGTGAGAGGTTCAGGGGAACCTACTCTTTTTTGGTGACTATGCAGTATGGGTGCATTGCATTGTGTTTTTATAAAACCGCGTTTAAACTTGCTTTGTGCCTTTTAAATATTTTGTGAAAATTTATTGTTGTGAAACTGAGTTTGTGATTGTCTGCACTTTAGAGACACATTGAGCTTAATAGCTGACTCCCCATTAGTTCTTGTTTTAGATTCTCAGACATAGGCTTTCGGTTTTTGAAGGATCTCAGATTTTATCCAGTTATTTACTATTCAGTATGAACTTATTTTAAACTATTATATTATTGTTATTATTTTATATTTTGGGATTATGTTTCAGCATGTATTTAAAACCTTTATTTTAGATATTTTATATAAGCATTCAAATATTTATTATGATGTTTATATTTTTATTTATTATAAGATATTTATTTATTTTATTTTATTTTATTTTAAAGTGTAGTTTTTTTTTAAAATTAGTTTATTTGAGGGTAAAGTTTTCAAATGTTACTTTCTAAATTCGGCTATTTCTTCTAGGCCTGGTTTAGGGGTTACAATGTCATTCTGTAAAGTCAACAAATTCGCCTATATGACATTGTTATGCACTGACATGTAGGTTTATCACGTCATTTCAAGCCATTTACCATTAGTTGACTAACAATTTTCATCCGCAAAGGGGCCATTTTTGTAACACCCGGGTTTAGGGGTTAGGTGAAAATAATATTAAAATATTATTTGGGCTCGGGTTGATTTTTGAAATGATTCTTTTAAAATTTTTGGTTTCAAAATAAACATTTTGAAAGTGGGACCAAAATGATTTAGACTCAAAGTTGAAGAGCTAATTTAAAAACAAGGAAAACTATTCATTAATGGTCTTATTGTAATTTACCCATCTTTCCAAATTAAATCCCCTTATTTCAAATAAAACACCACATTTACTATTCATTGTCTTCCTTCCAACATGAAATAGAGCTCTCTACCCAAATCCACTATTCCATCTTATTCCTCATCCATTTCAACTCCAAATCGAAAGGTAAGGATGTTTTTTACTTCCCCTCATCTTCCTCTCTTTAAAAGTACCATTTATTTTCATTTTCATTGAATATTTGAAAATGGGGTTTTCAAAGAATTTGATTAAAAATGGTGCCTTTGTGTAGCTAAACCTAATATTTTGATTTATTATGGTTAGTTATGGAATATAGGAGCCAAATGATACTACATATGTGAATTTCAAATGATTTTAACCAATTTTCGGAATTGGGTTTTAAGAGGGTTTTTGGAGGGTTTTAAAGTGGGTTTTGGGGCTGTTTAATGTTGGATTTTGGGGGCTGTAGGTAGTATGATATATGAGGATCATTTTGGGTGTAATTGATGCTTGTTTGGGTGTTCGAAATGGGAGAATTCAGTGGGTGTTAAGGGCTGCTCGAAAATTCTGTTTTTGGGGTTGATTTTGAGTGTTGGATGCTTGGTAATGTTAATCCGGGTTAGTTTCGATGATAAAATATTGATTGTGGATGTTTTGTTTGTGTTTGGGATTGATTAGAATCAAGTTTGGGCATCGGTGAAGCATCGGAAGTGAATCCGGAAAGTTGAAGTTGTTGCTTGCTTTGTCATTGAGCTCGGGTGGTTAGGTGAGTGGTTAATCGCTTTAAATGATCTTAAAATAGTTGGTTCGAGTGTATGGACTAGGTTGGGCTTGGTAGACCCACCTAGAGTTAGGATTAGGGTGGTAGCCTAATCCTAAGCTTGATCTAGAGCCCTTGGATGAACTCATTATATTGTTGTGTATGTCTCGTATGAAATGTGGTATGAATGCTTGTGTATATTGTACTATACATGTGGGTTGAGATATGACTTTTGATGCTTGAGACATGCATGATGATGGTTGTTGGTGAGTACGTGCTAAGCACGAGTTTGGTTGAAATGAGTAATGTGAAGTGAGTAAATATTGGCACTAGTCTACTTGAATACAAATGATCGATCATTAGGATGTTAGTGTGTACACATGAGTCTAAAGTCGCGCGTGGCCTTGGTGGCGTTGAGTCACCAAGGAGGAGTACGGGTTCTCCCGGAATTGTATTTAAATGTAGTCGGTGATGAGTGGAATCCCATCAACGGGGCGTGAGGATGAGTGGAATCCCCTCCGCGAGACGGTGATGTGTGAAATCCCACCGTGAGGTAATGTGGTTGTTGGATGTGAGTTCCAACATATCTATCCGCGTATTCGGCTCTCAGCTAGGTGCCAATGTTGTTTGATGTGTATATCAAAATGTTGAGGTTTATGATCATTGATGAGGTGCTTGAATGTGTTTACATGTAATGTGGAGTTAAGCTTATGATCATGACATTATAATGTACATTGCTCATGCATTTTATTCTCATGACTCTTGTGGAACCTTGGCATGTTTGTGAAATGTCTTGGCTAGATCGTGCTCGGACCCTGCAATGTTGAGGTTTGTTTTTAGAGCTTACCCTCACTAAGCATCATTGCTTATGCTCTCTTTGTTCAACATTGCAGATCCTTAGTTCGTGGGTTGCTCGGGCAAGTGGAGGGCCTCCAAGTGTGGTTTTTGGCTTGAGTTCATCAAGTATGGATTTTTAATGTAGACATGTAATAGTTTGAGCAATGGGACATGTATGGTTGTTGGATAGTTGTTGGTTGCTAGGAGCATGTTTAGACTCCTTGATGTCTTGCTTGTGTATGGTTTCTGTTGCCATGATGAATATTAACTCATGCCTAAATTGCTCTTTTGAATGCTAGCTAAGTGCCTTAGAGGCCATCTTTATGTTTGAATGATATTTGAATGATGTTTGAATGAATGTATGTTTGTGGGATGTTGCCTTAGTGTTAGACATGTCTAAATCTTGTTAAAGCATGCTAGCATAGTTGGTATAGCTTGTGTTTAATGTGTATAGTGTTTTGAGGGGTTTTGGTGGTGTTTTGAGGCACCTTTGTGCCTTAAAACAGCCCAGACGAGTCTGCAGACAGGGGGCGTTTCGAAACGTTTCCCCCTGTTCCGGAACGGGTCCTTTGCAAATGGCCTGCCGTTTTGAAACGGATGAGGGTCGTTTCGGAACAATTTTTGCTACTGGAATTTTGAGAAATTGATGAGATGAAGGCGTTCCGAAACGGGCCTTTGATGTTTCGAAACGGTCAAATCTCGTTGACCACGAGATATTGATCGTCAAGGTCGTTCCGATACGGGTCACCCCTGTTTCGGAACGGTCACCCTATGGTTGACCCAGGCCCGTTGACTAGGTCAAGGCGTTTCGGAACACCCTAAGGGCGTTTCGAAACGGTCTGCTGTAAAACATTAAAATGAGCTGTTTAATGCTTGGTTGGCCGATGTATGTTGCAAATGGTTGTATTCCCGCTGCTGTGCCTTATGTAGGATTAATTTATGCATATAGACAAGATAAAACACAAAGAAAATTTTAGGGTCGTTAACCGAGGGGAAACCTTAACGGGTTTCGCCTCGGTTTTCCCCGCGTGGCCCACTCGGACCGGTCATCCGACCAGACCGGGACGAGGGGGTTACACTTGTTGGTATCAAAGCCTAAGGTTATCGAGACCTTGGGCAGGTAAGTAAGGTAAGTTTGAGTTTTTAAATTGAATTGCCCGGTGTTTGCTTGTTTTGCAAGAATGGTTGCTTGTGTGACAAGTATGTTGATTGTTTTATTTTAAAGCATGTGTGTGAGTCCCATTGCTACTATTACATTGGAAAAATGATTTTTAAGTGAGGGAACGTACTTGAACACTTGGAAGCCTTGCCTTGCTAACCCAGCTTGTATGTTTTGTTGTTGTGATTGTAGTTGATATCTGTGAGAGCGATGTTTAGACCGAGAGGTAGACCGAGGTTGGTTCGTCAGGAACCACGAGTTGCGGCTCATGTTGAGCCGGCAGTTGGTGTGGAGGCTCACCTTGAAAGGCCGGTGGCCGCGGGAGTTGGCGTTCCTCCACCACCTCCTCCACCTGGAGTTGGGGGCGAGGATGGAGCTGGAGGAGATGGACCTCAAGGTGGCCAAGGTCCAGCTGGAATTGACATGACTCCGCTAGTGCAAGCGATAGCGGGAGCATTTCAGGCCGCAATTGCGGGAGCTCAGGCTGCAGCTCAGCCTAGGTGTGATGATGCTAGTCTACTTTTGGAGAGGCTCCGTGGCTTGGGGGCCGAGGAGTTTAGGGGATCTACTCCGGAGAGGTCAGAGTTATGGTTGGAGAAGACAGTTCGTATCTTGGCTCAGATGGGTTGTGCGGGCGCACGTAGATTGGGTTGTGTGATCTCATTGCTTCAGGGTGATGCCTACACCTGGTGGGTCACCATTACTACCGGGGTTCCAGAGACAGAGATTGATTGGGAGTTCTTTGAGTCTGCTTTCCGGAAGAGGTACTTGAGACCGAGGTACCTGGATGAGAAGAAGAGAGAGTTCATGGCTCTCACTCAGGGAGATGCTTCTGTGACTGATTATGAGATCCGTTTCGTTCGCCTGAGTCAGTATGCTCCGGAGTTAGTACCTACTGAGAGGGCCAGATGTGATCGTTTCAGATACGGACTTCATGAGGAAGTTAAGAGGTATACCTTAGCTTCCGATTATTCTGACCTTGATGTCTTGGTTGCTAGAGCCAAGGACATTGAGCATAGCTTGGGGCTGGCCAAGCGTTCTGGGGGATCTAGTTCTGGTAAGAGGCACAACAACTTTGATGGTAGAGATGCCAAGAGGCACAGAGGTGGCGGACATCAGTTTGACCATAGACGTGGTGGTGGCCACCATGGTAGGGGCCATCAGGGCCATAGAGGGGGAGGGCGTTTGCCCGAGTGTACCCGTTGTGGGAGGCAGCATGCGGGTGAGTGTTGGGGTAATTTCTATGCTTGTTGGAACTGTGGTTCGAGGGACCACTTTAGGAGGGATTGTCCGCATCAGGCGGCTCAGGCACCAAACATTGCTCAGGCTCCTGCGAGAGCTAATGATTTTCAGAGAGGCCGTGGGCGCGGTCGTGGCTACTTCCAGCCTAGGGCTGATGCACCTACGGTAGATGCCCAGAGGAACCTTGCTCATATTGTGGCTGTGCAGCCAGAGGCGGGAGGACCAGCAAGAGTCTATGCTCAGAGAGAGGCCGGGAACGACACCGATGTGATAGCAGGTAATTTCGAGTTACAGTCTATGTCTTTGCTTTCTTTGGTTGATTCGGGTTCTACGCATTTCTACATTTTGAGTGAGCATGCACAGAAGTTAGATATTCCTGTTGAGATCTTAGATGTAGGTATGCATGTTACTAGTTCCTTTGGTGAGACAGTTGTGGTTAGACGTATGTATAGGAGGTGTCCACTGAAGATTCAGGGTCATGTGTTCTCAGTTGATATGATGGAACTTCCTTTCTACGGCTTTGATATTATTTTGGGTATGGATTGGTTGGTTGAGCATCGGGCTAGTGTGGATTTTGAGACAAAGAGAATTTCCTTGAAGCTTTCTGATGACTACGAGGTAGTGGTAGTGGGCGAGAACATTAAGTTCTTGTCTAATGTGGTGTCAGCTTTAGAGGCTCATAGGTTGATGGACTCTGGATGTGGGGCCTATTTAGCCTATGTTATGAATCCGGATATGAGTGAAGCCAGACCGAAAGACATCAGGACAGTGTGTGACTTTCCAGATGTGTTTCCTGAAGAGTTGCCGGGTTTGCCTCCTGACAGAGATGTTGAGTTTGTGATTGAGACAGTTTCAGGGTCTAGTCCAGTTTCGATAGCTCCGTATCGTATGGCTCCGAAAGAGTTGAAAGAATTGAAGAGTCAGTTGCAAGAATTATTAGACCGTGGTTTCATTAGGCCTAGTAGTTCTCCGTGGGGTGCTCCAGTGTTGTTTTTGAAAAAGAAAGATGGTAGCATGCGCATGTGTATCGACTATAGGCAGTTGAATCAGTTGACTGTGAAGAACAAGTATCTGTTACCTCATATAGATGATTTGTTTGATCAGTTGAGAGGTGCTTCAGTGTTCTCGAAGATAGATCTGAGATCCGGGTACTATCAGTTGAAGGTGAAAGAGTGTGATGTTCCGAAGACAGCTTTTAGGACTAGATATGGACACTATGAGTTTCTCTTGATGCCATTTGGGCTCACAAATGCACCAGCCGCATTCATGGACATGATGAACAGAATTTTTAGAGACTATCTAGACCGTTTTGTAGTTGTCTTCATTGATGATATACTTGTGTACTCGAAGACAGAAGAGGAGCATGATGAACACTTGAGGGTTGTTTTACAGAGGTTGTTGAGCAACCAGTTGTATGCGAAGCTCAGTAAGTGTGAGTTCTAGATTAGAGAGGTTGTATTCCTTGGCCATGTTGTTTCGGCCGAAGGCATTCGAGTTGACCCATCGAAGATTGCGGCTATTGTTGAGTGGAAACAACCTAAGTCCGTGACCGAGATTAGGAGTTTCCTAGGTTTAGTCGGTTACTATAGGAGGTTTGTTGATGGCTTCTCTAGAGTAGCTGCTCCCTTGACTAAGTTGTTGCAAAAGGGAGTCAAGTTTGAATGGTCAGATGCAAGACAGAAGGCCTTTGAAAAATTGAAAGAAGCTTTGACGAATGCTCCAGTGTTAGTGCAACCTGTTTCAGGTAAGGAGTTCGTGATTTACAGTGATGCTTCCTACGTAGGCTTAGGATGTGTTTTGATGCAAGATAGGAGAGTTGTTGCTTATACTTCTAGACAGTTGAAGATTCATGAGAAGAACTATCCTACTCATGATATAGAGTTGGCCGCAGTTGTTTTTGCATTGAAGATTTGGCGTCACTATCTGTATGGTGAGAAGTGTATTGTCTACACCGATCACAAGAGCTTGAAGTACTTGATGACACAGAAAGAGTTGAACTTGAGACAGAGAAGGTGGATAGAGTTGTTAAAAGACTATGATTTGACCATTGAGTACCATCCGGGTAAAGCAAACGTAGTAGCCGATGCTTTGAGTAGAAAAGTGGCCGTTGAGTTGAGAGCTATGTTTGCTAGATTGAGTGTGTCTGGTGATGGTGGTTTGATCACCGAGTTGCAAGTGAAGCCTTCTTTGATTCAGTTGATTAGAGAGAAGCAGTTGCAAGATGCGAGCCTAGTTCCTCATGTTCAGGACATAGCCGAAGGAAGACCGACTGAGTATAGTTTCAGTGGTGAGAGTTTGTTGTGCTTTAGAGATAGAATTGTTGTACCGGAAGATGTTGAGCTGAGACGCCAGATTTTGAGTGAAGCACATTCGAGTCCCTTTTCTATGCATCCGGGTAGTACCAAGATGTACCGAGATTTGAAGAATGACTACTTCTGGGTTGGTTTGAAGAGAGATGTAGTCGAGTATGTGAGCCGTTGCATGGTTTGTCAGAGAGTGAAGGCAGAACATCAGGTTCCTTCAGGTTTGCTACAGCCTTTGAAGATTTCGGAATGGAAATGGGAGAGGATCACCATGGATTTTGTATCGGGGTTGCCTTTGTCTCCTTCGAAGAAGAATTCAGTTTGGGTGATTGTTGATAAGTTCACTAAGTGTGCTCACTTCTTAGCAGTGAACACTACAGATTCCTTAAACAAGTTGGCAAACTTGTACATTCGTGAGATTGTGAGACTTCATGGAGTTCCGAAGTCTATTGTTTCAGATAGGGATCCTAGATTCACTTCGAGGTTCTGGAGTTGCTTGCATAGTACTTTGGGTAGCCATTTGCATTTCAGCACATCTTATCATCCGCAGTCCAATGGGCAGTCAGAGCGAGTGATACAGATTCTAGAGGATATGCTTCGTTGTTGTGTGATTGATTTCCAGGGTTCTTGGGAGAAGCACCTACCGTTGGTTGAGTTTGCCTACAACAACAGTTATCAGTCGAGTATCCAGATGGCACCTTATGAGGCTTTGTATGGTAGACGGTGTAGGACTCCGATTTGTTGGGCGGAGACAGGTCAGAGATTGTTACCTATGCAGACTTGCTTAAAGGGACTACAGAAAAAGTGAAGTTGATTTGTGACCGTCTGAAAGCAGCTTCCGATCGTCAAAAGTCTTATGCAGATTTGAAGAGGAAGGAGATTGAGTACTCAGTGGGTGAGAAAGTGTTTCTGAAAGTATCTCCGTGGAAGAAGGTAATGAGATTTGGCCGAAAGGGCAAGTTGAGCCCGAGATTCATTGGTCCGTAAGAGATAGTTGAGCGGATTGGGCCTGTAACTTATCGTTTGAGGTTACCTTCTGAGTTAGAGAAGATCCATGATGTCTTTCATGTGTCTATGCTTAGGAGATATAGGCCGGATCCTTCTCATGTGATGCCCGTTGAGGAAATAGAGTTAAATTCGGATTTGTCTTATAATGAAGAGCCCGTTGAGATACTTTCTTCTGATAGCAAGGTGTTGCGTGGCAAGACCATAGAGTTGGTCAAAGTGTTGTGGAGACATAGAGGTGTGGAAGAGGCCACGTGGGAGAGGAAAGCGGATATGGTTGAGCAGTTTCTGTATCTGTTTCCACCAGGTAATTTCGGGGACGAAATTCCTTAAGTGGGGGAGAGTTGTAACTCCTGAGTTTAGGGGTTAGGTGAAAATAATATTAAAATATTATTTGGGCTCGGGTTGATTTTTGAAATGATTCTTTTAAAATTTTTGGTTTCAAAATAAACATTTTGAAAGTGGGACCAAAATGATTTAGACTCAAAGTTGAAGAGCTAATTTAAAAACAAGGAAAACTATTCATTAATGGTCTTATTGTAATTTACCCATCTTTCCAAATTAAATCCCCTTATTTCAAATAAAACACCACATTTACTATTCATTGTCTTCCTTCCAACGTGAAATAGAGCTCTCTACCCAAATCCACTATTCCATCTTATTCCTCATCCATTTCAACTCCAAATCGAAAGGTAAGGACGTTTTTGACTTCCCCTCATCTTCCTCTCTTTAAAGTACCATTTATTTTAATTTTCATTGAATATTTGAAAATGGGGTTTTCAAAGAATTTGATTAAAAATGGTGCCTTTGTGTAGCTAAACCTAATATTTTGATTTATTATGGTTAGTTATAGAATATAGGAGCCAAATGATACTACATATGTGAATTTCAAATGATTTTAACCAATTTTCGGAATTGGGTTTTAAGAGGGTTTTTGGAGGGTTTTAAAGTGGGTTTTGGGGCTGTTTAATGTTGGATTTTGGGGGCTGTAGGTAGTATGATATATGAGGATCATTTTGGGTGTAATTGATGCTTGTTTGGGTGTTCGAAATGGGAGAATTCAGTGGGTGTTAAGGGCTGCTCGAAAATTCTGTTTTGGGGGTTGATTTTGAGTGTTGGATGCTTGGTAATGTTAATCCGGGTTAGTTTCGATGATAAAATATTGATTGTGGATGTTTTGTTTGTGTTTGGGATTGATTAGAATCAAGTTTGGGCATCGGTGAAGCATCGGAAGTGAATCCGGAAAGTTGAAGTTGTTGCTTGCTTTGTCATTGAGCTCGGGTGGTTAGGTGAGTGGTTAATCGCTTTAAATGATCTTAAAATAGTTGGTTCGAGTGTATGGACTAGGTTGGGCTTGGTAGACCCACCTAGAGTTAGGATTAGGGTGGTATCCTAATCCTAAGCTTGATCTAGAGCCCTTGGATGAACTCATTATATTGTTGTGTATGTCTAGTATGAAATGTGGTATGAATGCTTGTGTATATTGTACTATACATGTGGGTTGAGATATGACTTGTGATGCTTGAGACATGCATGATGATGGTTGTTGGTGAGTACGTGCTAAGCACGAGTTTGGTTGAAATGAGTAATGTGAAGTGAGTAAATATTGGCACTAGTCTACTTGAATACAAATGATCGATCATTAGGATGTTAGTGTGTACACATGAGTCTAAAGTCGCGCGTGGCCTTGGTGGCAATTGAGTGCAAGTGTACACGTCGCAAGTAATAAAGTGATACTAGAGTATCGGATATCGTCTCCACAGGGACTGGGCTAACCCTTTCCTTCACTATCTGCACAAGGGGAAAAGAATAGATTAAGATTGTTGTCACGAAAATAATAAGGAAAAACGTAATTAAAAGAGTTGGAATATCAAGATAGAGAGAATGGGCTGGTATTGAATTGCTCAGTAGTGCAGGTATTGCAATGCTTAGGAAATCCAGTTCTGTCGTCACGCCCGTCGCCGACAGCACCTGTCGCGGCGGCTGTCCGTTAGCTGTCGCGGCAGCGAACACACTAACTCCGTACTTCAAGTTTGGCAAGAATCCCAGATCTGCCTTGGCCTATCCCTAGGTCCAAGTCTGTCGATGATCACGTCTTTGATGATACCTCCCGGCGTGAATCGAAGGATGAACACCGATGTGTATGAATTCTTCTTTAGCCACTTAACCTCGCCCTATCCCTAGGCACGAGATGGTTCGACTATAAACTAGAAAACGCGCTCTTATCTCTTTCGTATACTTAACTCTCCCGATGCTAAGTAAATAGATAACCTCACAATGCTCTCCCGATGCTCTTGCAAGATGTTAAAACCAAAATAAGAGAACTTGAAGTTTATTTTATTGAACTTGGAAAATCCTAAAACAAAACAACCCTTGCAACTACTTTACAAAACAACCCATGGCCCTAGGGAGAATTTAGAACATGTCGGTGACGGGTAGACGACAGAGGGGTTTAGGTTATCGGTTATGGGGTAGAATGAGGGATTTGATATGTATGCCCTAGGTTAAAATACATGCCCTTATATAAGCTTTGGGCTCAAGTATTCTAAGTTAACAAGGATTACAACTTTAATTAAAAGTATGATTCTAATAAAGACCTAATCTTCAAGGAATCACTTTCCAGCCGTCCTCCTTGTTTCTTGGGATTTTCTCTCCTTGAACTTTGGGCTCAAGTATTCTAAGTTAACAAGGATTACAGACGAGCAGAATTTTCTCTATCTATCGAGGTCCACTTTGCTTTTTCTCTCCACAAAACTGCTGTCATCATGCAGTCACGGTCGCACCATGGCAACAACGTCTTCCTTGACTGCTTATTCCAGATTTTCTGCATCGCTGCCTAGCACCTGCCACGATTGCTGCCCTGGGTGCTGTCACGACTGCTGCCCTGGGTGCTGTCACGGCTGCTGCCCTGGATGCTGTCACGACTGCTGCCCTGGATGCTGTCACGATTGCTACCCTGGATGCTGTCACGATTGTTGTCACGACAGATACCTGCAAAAGTAACCAAATTTAGCAGTATCTGCGCAATTTTATCTAAATGTGATGTTTATGCAAAACTTAACCTAAAATGCAGTTAAACACGCTTGAGTGCAGCAAAAATAAGGATAAATGATGGGTAAAATATAGAACTTTTAAGCACTGATCAGTGGCGTTGAGTCACCAAGGAGGAGTACGGGTTCGCCCGGAATTGTATTTAAATGTAGTCGGTGATGAGTGGAATCCCATCGACGGGGCGTGAGGATGAGTGGAATCACCTCCGCGAGACGGTGATGAGTGAAATCCCACCGTGAGGTAATGTGGTTGTTGGATGTGAGTTCCAACATGTCTATCCGCGTATTCGGGTCTTAGCTAGGTGCCAATGTTGTTTGATGTGTAAATCAAAATGTTGAGGTTTATGATCATTGATGAGGTGCTTGAATGTGTTTACATGTAATGTGGAGTTAAGCTTATGATCATGACATTATAATGTACATTGCTCATGCATTTTATTCTCATGACTCTTGTGGAACCTTGGCATGTTTGTGAAATGTCTTGGCTAGATCGTGCTCGGACCCTGCAATGTTGAGGTTTGTTTTTAGAGCTTACCCTCACTAAGCATCATTGCTTACGCTCTCTTTGTTCAACATTGCAGATCCTTAGTTCGTGGGTTGCTCGGGCAAGTGGAGGGCCTCCAAGTGTGGTTTTTGGCTTGAGTTCATCAAGTATGGATTTTTAATGTAGACATGTAATAGTTTGAGCAATGGGACATGTATGGTTGTTGGATAGTTGTTGGTTGCTAGGAGCATGTTTAGACTCCTTGATGTCTTGCTTGTGTATGGTTTCTGTTGCCATGATGAATATTAACTCATGCCTAAATTGCTCTTTTGAATGCTAGCTAAGTGCCTTAGAGGCCATCTTTATGTTTGAATGATATTTGAATGATGTTTGAATGAATGTATGTTTGTGGGATGTTGCCTTAGTGTTAGACATGTCTAAATCTTGTTAAAGCATGCTAGCATAGTTGGTATACCTTGTGTTTAATGTGTATAGTGTTTTGAGGGGTTTTGGTGGTGTTTTGGGGCACCTTTGTGCCTTAAAACAGCCCAGACGAGTCTGCAGACAAGGGGCGTTTCGGAACGTTTCCCCCTGTTCCGGAACGGGTCCTTTGCAAATGGTCTGCCGTTTCGAAACGGATGAGGGTCGTTTCAGAACAATTTTTGCTACTGGAATTTTGAGAAATTGACGAGATGAAGGCGTTCCGAAACGGGCCTTTGATGTTTCAAAACGGTCAAATCTCGTTGACCACGAGATATTGACCGTCAAGGTCGTTCCGATACGGGTCACCCCTGTTTCGGAACGGTCACCCTATGGTTGACCCAGGCCCGTTGACTAGGTCAAGGCGTTTCGGAACACCCTAAGGGCGTTTCGAAACGGCCTGCTGTAAAACATTAAAATGAGCTGTTTAATGCTTGGTTGGTCGATGTATGTTGCAAATGGTTGTATTCCCGCTGTTGTGCCTTATGTAGGATTAATTTATGCATATAGACAAGATAAAACACAAAGAAAATTTTAGGGTCGTTAACCGAGGGGAAACCTTAACGGGTTTCGTGTAACCCCCTCGTCCCGGTCTGGTCGGATGACCGGTCCGAGTGGGCCACACGGGGAAAACCGAAGCGAAACCCGTTAAGGTTTCCCCTCGGTTAACGACCCAGAAAAATTTCTTTTTATCTTATCTTGTCTACATGCATAATTTAGACCTAAGTGTGGCACAACAGCGGAAGATACAATCATAACATCAAACATCGACCAACCCAACATTTAAACAATTCATTTTAACATTCTGCAGCAGGCCGTTTCGGAACGCCCATAGGGTGTTCCGAAACGCCTTGTCTTAGTCAACGGACCAGGGTCAACCATAAGGTGACCGTTCCGAAACAGGGGAGACCCGTATCGGAACGACCTTGACGGTCAATATCTCGTGGTCAACGAGATTTGACCGTTTCGGAACTTCAAAGGCCCGTTTTGGAACGGCTTCATCTCGCCAATTTCTCAAAATTCCAGTAGCGAAAACGTTCCGGAACGACCCTCATCCGTTTCGAAACGGCAGGCCATTTACACAGGGGCCGTTTCGGAACACGGGGACTCGTTCCGAAACACCCCCTGTCTGCAGACTTTTCTGGGCTGTTTTGAGGCACAAGAATGCCCCAAAACACCATCAAACCACCAAGCAACTTCAAGACAAGACATCTTAAGGTATAACAACCATTTTAGCATGCTTCAACATTATTTAGACATGTCTATCACTATGGCAACAACCCACCAACATACGTTCATACAATCATCATTCAAGCACATACATGAACTCCTAAGGCATAAAGCTAACAACCAAAGTAAGCAACTAGGCATGAGTAACATTCAACGTGGCATCACAACCATGCAAAGCAAGATACTATGGAGTTTAAACATGCTCCTAGCAACCAACAGCAGCCAACAAAATCCTTACACATCCCATTGCTTAAACTATTACATGTCTTAGCATTAAAACCATACTTGATGAACTCAAGTCCAAAACCACACTTGGAGGCCCTCCACTTGCCCGAGCAACCCACGAACTAAGGATCTGCAATGTTGAACAAAGAGAGCGTAAGCAATGATGCTTAGTGAGGGTAAGCTCTACAAACAAACCTCAACATTGTAGGGTCCGAGCACGATCTAGCCAGGGTAATTCACAAACATACCAAAGGTCCACGATATATATATACACACGAGCAAAAGACAATAATAAAGTCAGAATCATAAGCTCACTTTCCATGCTACATGTAAACATACACAAGCATCCATCAAAGATCATAAACCTCAACATTTTGATATAAACATCAAACAACATTGGCACCTAGTTAAGACTCGAATACGCGGATAGACACGTTGGAAACTCATATCCAACAACCACATTACCTCGGTGGGATTCGACTCATCACCGGTCTCGCGGAGGGGATTCCACTCATCCTCACGCCCCGTCGATGGGATTCCACTCATCACCGACTATATTCAATTACGATTCCGGGCGAACCCGTACTCCTCCTTGGTGACTCAACGCCACCAAGGCCACGCGCGACTTTAGACTCATGTGCACACACTAACATCCTAATGATCGATCATTTGTATCCAAGTTTACTAGTGTCAACATTTACTCACATCACAATACTCATTTCATAAACCTTGTGCTTAGCACATACTCACCAACAACCATCATTATGCATGTCTCAAGCATCATAAGTCCAATCTCATTTCACATGTATAAAGCAATATACATAGACATTCATATCGCAATTCATGCAAGACATACACAACCATAAAATGAGTTCAACCAAGGCTCTAGATCAAGTTTAGGATTAGGCTACCACCCTAATCCTAACTCTAGGTGGGTCTACCAAGCCCAACCTAGTACATATACTCGAACCAACTACTTTAAAACATTTAAAAGCAAACAACCACTCACCTAAGCTCCCAAGCACAAGACCAAGCAAGCAACAACCTTCAACTTCCCGGATTCTCTTCCGATATTCCACCGATGCCCGAACTTGATTCTAATCATTCCCAAACATAAACAAAACACCCACAATCAATAACTCATCGTCGGAAACAACCCGGATTAACATTAGCAAGCATTCAACACTCCCAACAAGTCCAAAAACAGAATTTTCGAGTAGTCCACTTGACCCACTGAATTCTCTCATTTCAAGCACCCAAACAAGCATCAATTACCCCCAAAATGATCCTCATATGTCCTACTACCTACAGCCCCCAAAACCCAACATCAAACAGCCCCAAAACATACTTTAAAACCCTCCAAAAACCCTCTCAAAACCCAATTCCGAAAATTGATTAAAATCGTTTGAAATTTACATATGTAGCATCATTTGGCTCCTATATTCCATATCTAACCTTAACAAATCGAAACATTAAGTTTAGCTACACAAAGGCACCATTTTTAATCAAGATTTTCAAAATTTCTATTTTCTCAAAACTTCATGAAAACGAAAATGAATGGTACTTTCATGAAAGGGAAGGTGAGGGGAAGTCAAAAATACTCTTACCTTTCAAAACGGAGTTGAAATGAAGAAGGGGGATGATGGAACAGTAGCTTCAATGGCTTTGGGGAGGTTTGTCGTGATATTTTGGGAGAGAGGGAGAAGATGGGTTTTTATTTGTTTTGTTTTAAATTAAAAGTCCAATGACCCATTTGCCCTTAATGAAATGGATTATTCACAAGGACATATTTTCCATGGTCATTTGGGGTTTTAACTCCAAAACTTAGTCTATCATTAATTTAATTAATTTGAAAGCCAAACCCGGACCATTATTTAAATCATATGACCGGACCCGAGATAATATTAAAATATTATTTTCACCTAACCCCTAAACCCGGGTGTTACAACTCTCCCCCACTTAAGGAATTTCGTCCCCGAAATTACCTGGTGGAAACAAATACGGAAACTGCTCAACCATATCCGCTTTTCTCTCCCACGTGGCCTCTTCCACTCCTCTATGTCTCCACAACACCTTGACCAACTCTATGGTCTTGCCACGCAACACCTTGCTATGGGAAGCAAGTATCTCAACGGGTTCTTCATTATAAGACAAATCCGGATTCAACTCTATCTCCTCAACGGGCATCACATGCGAAGGATCTGATCTATATCTCCTAAGCATAGATACATGAAAGACATCATGGATCTTTTCTAACTCAGAAGGTAACCTCAAACGATAAGCTACGGGCCCAATCCGCTCAACTATCTCATACGGCCCAATGAACCTCAGACTCAACTTGCCTTTCCGGCCAAATCTCATTACCTTCTTCCACGGAGATACTTTCAGAAACACTTTCTCACCCACCGTGTACTCAATCTCTTTCCTCTTCAAATCTGCATAAGACTTCTGACGATCCGAAGCCGCTTTCAAACGGTCACAAATCAACTTCACCTTTTCTGTGGTTCCCTTAAGCAAGTCTGGCATGGGTAACAACCTCTGACCTGTCTCAGCCCAAAAAATCGGAGTTCTACACCGTCTACCATACAAAGCCTCATAAGGTGCAATCTGAATACTAGACTGATAACTGTTGTTGTAAGCAAACTCAACCAACGGTAAGTGCTTCTCCCAAGAACCCTGGAAATCAATCACACAACAACGAAGCATATCCTCTAGAATTTGTATCACTCGCTCTGACTGCCCGTCGGACTGCGGATGATAAGGTGTGCTGAAATGCAGACGACTTCCCAAAGCACTATGCAAACAACTCCAGAACCTCGAAGTAAATCTAGGATCCCTATCTGAAACTATAGACTTTGGAACTCCATGAAGTCTCACAATCTCACGAATGTACAAGTTTGCCAACTTGTCTAAGGAATCCGTAGTGTTCACTGCTAAGAAGTGAGCACACTTAGTGAACCTATCAACAATCACCCAAACTGAATTCTTCTTCGAAGGAGACAAAGGCAACCCCGATACAAAATCCATGGTGATTCTCTCCCACTTCCATTCCGGAATCTTCAAAGGCTGTAGCAAACCTGAAGGAACCTGATGTTCTGCCTTCACTCTCTGACAAACCATACAACGGCTCACATACTCGGCTACATCTCTCTTCAACCCAACCCAGAAGTAATCATTCTTCAAATCTCGGTACATCTTGGTACTACCCGGATGCATAGAAAAGGGACTCGAATGCGATTCGCTCAAAATCTGACGTCTCAGCTCTACATCTTCCGGTACCACAATTCTATCCCTAAAGCACAACAAGCTCTCACCACTGAAACTATACTCAGTCGGTCTTCCTTCGGCTATGTCTTGAACATGAGGAACTAGGCTCGCATCTTGCAACTGCTTCTCTCTAATCAACTGAATCAAAGAAGGCTTCACTTGCAACTCGGTGATCAAGCCACCATCATCGGACACACTCAATCTAGCAAACATAGCTCTCAGCTCAACGACCACTTTTCTACTCAAAGCATCGGCTACTACGTTTGCTTTACCCGGATGGTACTCAATAGTCAAATCATAATCTTTTAACAACTCTAGCCATTTCCTCTGTCTCAAGTTCAACTCTTTCTGTGTCATCAAGTACTTCAAGCTCTTATGATCTGTGTAAACTATACACTTCTCACCATACAAATAGTGACGCCAAATCTTCAATGCAAACACAACTGCGGCTAGCTCTATGTCATGAGTAGGATAGTTCTTCTCATGAATCTTCAACTGTCTAGAAGCATAAGCAACAAATCTCCTATCTTGCATCAAAACACATCCTAAGCCTACGTAGGAAACATCACTGTAAATCACAAACTCCTTACCTGAAACAGGTTGCACTAACACTGGAGCATTTGTCAAAGCTTCTTTCAATTTCTCAAAGGCCTTTTGTCTTGCATCTGACCATTCAAACTTGACTCCCTTTTGCAACAACTTAGTCAAGGGAGCAGCTACTCTAGAGAAGCCATCAACAAACCTCCTATAGTAACCAGCTAATCCTAGGAAACTCCTAATCTCGGTCACAGACTTAGGTTGTTTCCACTCAACAATAGCCTCAATCTTTGATGGATCAACTCGGATGCCTTCGGCCGAAACAACATGGCCAAGAAATACAACCTCTCGAATCCAGAATTCACACTTGCTAAGCTTCGCATACAACTGATTGCTCAACAACCTCTGTAAAACAAATCTCAAGTGCTCATCATGCTCTTCTTCCGTCTTCGAGTACACAAGTATATCATCAATGAAGACAACCACAAATCGGTCTAAATAATCTCTGAAAATTCTGTTCATCATGTCCATGAATGCTGCTGGTGCATTCGTGAGCCCAAATGGCATCACAAGAAACTCATAGTGACCATATCTAGTCCTAAAAGCTGTCTTCGGAACATCACACTCTTTCACCTTCAACTGATAGTATCCGGATCTCAAGTCTATCTTCGAGAATACTGAAGCACCTCTCAACTGATCAAACAAATCATCTATACGAGGCAACGGATACTTGTTCTTCACAGTCAACTGATTCAGCTGTCTATAGTCAATACACATGCGCATGCTACCATCTTTCTTTTTCACAAACAACACTGGAGCACCCCACGGAGAACTACTAGGCCTAATGAAACCACGGTCTAATAATTCTTGCAATTGACTCTTCAATTCTTTCAACTCTTTCGGAGCCATACGATACGGAGCTATCGAAACTGGACTAGACCCTGAAACTGTCTCAATCACAAACTCAACATCTCTGTCAGGAGGCAAACCCGGCAACTCTTCAGGAAACACATATGGGAAGTCACACACTATTCTGATATCTTTCGGTCTAGCTTCACTCATATCCGGATTCATAACATAAGCTAAATAGGCCCCACATCCGGAGTCCATCAACCTATGAGCCTCTAAAGCTGACACCACATTAGACAAGAACTTAATGTTCTCGCCCACTACTACTACCTCGTAATCATCAGAAAGTTTCAAGGAGATTCTCTTTGTCTCAAAATCCACACTAGCCCGATGCTCAACCAACCAGTCCATACCCAAAATAATATCAAAACCGTAGAAAGGAAGTTTCATCATGTCAACTGAGAACACATGACCCTGAATCTTCAGGGGACACCTCCTATACATACGTCTAACCACAACTGTCTCACCAAAGGAACTAGTGACATGCATACCTACATCTAAGATCTCAACAGGAATATCTAACTTCTGTGCATGCTTACTCAAAATGTAGGAATGCGTAGAACCCGAATCAACCAAAGAAAGCAAGGACATAGACTGTAACTCGAAATTACCTGCTATCACATCGGTGTCGTTCTCGGCCTCCCTCTGAGCATAGACCCTCGCTGGTCCTCCCGCCTCTGGCTGCACAGCCACAACATGTGCAAGGTTCCTCTGAGCATCTACCCTAGGTGCATCAGCCCTCGGCTGGAAGTAGCCACGACCGCGCCCACGGCCTCTCTGAAAATCATTACCTCTCGCAGGAGCCTGAGCAATATTCGGTGCCTGAGCTGACTGACGTGGACAGTCCCTCCTAAAGTGGTCCCTCAAACCACAGTTCCAACAAGCATGAAAGTTACCCCAGCACTCTCCAGTGTGCTGTCTCCCACACTGTGCACACTCGGGCAAGCGCCCTCCTCCTCTATGGCCCTGATGGCCCCTACCATGGTGGCCACCGCCACGTCTCTAATCAAACTGATGTCCGCCACCTCTGTGCCTCTTAGCATCTCTACCATCAAAGTGGTTATGCCTCTTTCCGGAACCAGAACCACCAGCTCGTTTGGCTGAACCCAAACTATGCTCCAAATCCTTGGCCCTCGCGACCAACACATCAAAGTCTGAGTAGTCAGAAGCCAACGTGTACCTCTTAACCTCTTCGTTCAATCCGTATCGGAATCGGTTGCAGCGTTCCACTTCAGTAGGAACCAACTCTGGAGCATACTGACTCAAGCGAACAAAGCGGATCTCATAATCAGTCACAGAAGCATCTCCCTGAGTGAGAGCCATGAACTCTCTCTTCTTCTCATCTAGGTACCTCGGTCCCAAGTACCTCTTCCTAAAGGCAGACTCAAAGAACTCCCAATCAATCTCTGTTTCTGGAACCCCGGTAGTAATGGTGACCCACCAGGTATAGGCATCACCCTGAAGCAGTGAGATCACACAACCCAATCTACGTGCGCCCGCACAACCCATCTGAGCCAAGATACGCACCGTCTTCTCCAACCATAACTCCAACCTCTCCGGAGTAGATCCTCTAAACTCCTCGGCCCCTAAGCTACGGAGCCTCTCCAAAGGTAAGCTAGCATCATCACACCTAGGCTGAGCTGCAGCCTTGGCTCCCGCAACTGCGGCCTGGAATGCTCCCGCTATTGCTTGCACAAGCGGAGTCATATCAATTCCAGCTGGACCTTGGCCACCTTGGCCACCCTGAGGTCCCTCTCCTCCAGCTCCATCCTCGCCCCCAGCTCCAGGTGGAGGAGGTGGTGGTGGTGGAGGTGGTGGAGGAGCGCCAACTCCCGCAGCCCCCGGTCCCTCTATGTGAGCTCCCGCACCAACTATCGGCTCAACAGGAGCCGCAACTCGTGGTTCCTGACGAACCAACCTCGGTCTACCTCTCGGTTTAGACATTGCTCTCTCAGATAATAACTACAACCACAACAACAACACACAAGTTGGGTTAGTAAGGCGAGGCTTCCAAGTGTCCAAGTATGTTTCCTCACTTAAAAATCATTTTTTTCCAATGTAATAGTAGCAATGGGACTCACACACACATGCTTTAAAATAAAACAATCAGCATACTTGTCACATAAGCAACCATTCTTGCAGAACAAGCAAACACCGTGCAATTCAATTTAAAAACTTAAACTTACCTCACTTACCTGCCCAAGGTCTCGGTAACCTTAGGCTCTGATACCAACAAGTGTAACCCCCTCGTCCCGGTCTGGTCGGATGACCGGTCCGAGTGGGCCACACGGGGAAAACCGAAGCGAAACCCGTTAAGGTTTCCGCTCGGTTAACGACCCAGAAAAATTTCTTTTTATCTTATCTTGTCTACATGCATAATTTAGACCTAAGTGTGGCACAACAGCGGAAGATACAATCATAACATCAAACATCGACCAACCCAACATTTAAACAACTCATTTTAACATTATGCAGCAGGCCGTTTCGAAACGCCCATAGGGTGTTCCGAAACGCCTTGTCTTAGTCAACGGGCCAGGGTCAACCATAAGGTGACCGTTCCGAAACAGGGGAGACCCGTATCGGAACGACCTTGACGGTCAATATCTCGTGGTCAACGAGATTTGACCGTTTCGGAACTTCAAAGGCCCGTTTCGGAACGGCTTCATCTCGCCAATTTCTCAAAATTCCAGTAGCGAAAACGTTCCGGAACGACCCTCATCCGTTTCGAAACGGCAGGCCATTTACACAGGGGCCGTTTCAGAACACGGGGACTCGTTCCGAAACACCCCCTGTCTGCAGACTTTTCTAGGCTGTTTTGAGGCACAAGAATGCCCCAAAACACCATCAAACCACCAAGCAACTTCAAGACAAGACATCTTAAGGTATAACAACCATTTTAGCATGCTTCAACATTATTTAGACATGTCTATCACTATGGCAACAACCCACCAACATACGTTCATACAATCATCATTCAAGCACATACATGAACTCCTAAGGCATAAAGCTAACAACCAAAGTAAGCAACTAGGCATGAGTAACATTCAACGTGGCATCACAACCATGCAAAGCAAGATACTATGGAGTTTAAACATGCTCCTAGCAACCAACAGCAACCAACAAAATCCTTACACATCCCATTGCTTAAATTATTACATGTCTTAGCATTAAAACCATACTTGATGAACTCAAGTCCAAAACCACACTTGGAGGCCCTCCACTTGCCCGAGCAACCCACGAACTAAGGATCTGCAATGTTGAACAAAGAGAGCGTAAGCAATGATGCTTAGTGAGGGTAAGCTCTACAAACAAACCTCGACATTGCAGGGTCCGAGCACGATCTAGCCAGGGTAATTCACAAACATACCAAAGGTCCACAAGATATATATATACACGAGCAAAAGACAATAATAAAGTCAGAATCATAAGCTCACTTTCCATGCTACATGTAAACATACACAAGCATCCATCAAAGATCATAAACCTCAACATTTTGATATAAACATCAAACAACATTGGCACCTAGTTAAGACCCGAATACGCGGATAGACACGTTGGAAACTCATATCCAACAACCACATTACCTCGGTGGGATTCCACTCATCACCGGTCTCGCGGAGGGGATTCCACTCATCCTCACGCCCCGTCGATGGGATTCCACTCATCACCGACTATATTCAATTACGATTCCGGGCGAACCCGTACTCCTCCTTGGTGATTCAACGTCACCAAGGCCACGCGCGACTTTAGACTCATGTGCACACACTAACATCCTAATGATCGATCATTTGTATCCAAGTTTACTAGTGCCAACATTTACTCACATCACAATACTCATTTCATAAACCTTGTGCTTAGCACATACTCACCAACAACCATCATTATGCATGTCTCAAGCATCATAAGTCCAATCTCATTTCACATGTATAAAGCAATATACATAGACATTCATATCGCAATTCATGCAAGACATACACAACCATAAAATGAGTTCAACCAAGGCTCTAGATCAAGTTTAGGATTAGGCTACCACCCTAATCCTAACTCTAGGTGGGTCTACCAAGCCCAACCTAGTACATATACTCGAACCAACTACTTTAAAACATTTAAAAGCAAACAACCACTCACCTAAACTCCCAAGCACAAGACCAAGCAAGCAACAACCTTCAACTTCCTGGATTCTCTTCCGATATTCCACCGATGCTCGAACTTGATTCTAATCATTCCCAAACATAAACAAAACACCCACAATCAATAACTCATCGTCGGAAACAACCCGGTTTAACATTAGCAAGCATTCAACACTCCCAATAAGTCCAAAAACAGAATTTTCGAGTAGTCCACTTGACCCACTGAATTCTCTCATTTCAAGCACTCAAACAAGCATCAATTACCCCCAAAATGATCCTCATATGTCCTACTACCTACAGCCCCCAAAACCCAACATCAAACAGCCCCAAAACATACTTTAAAACCCTCCAAAAACCCTCTCAAAACCCAATTCCGAAAATTGATTAAAATCGTTTGAAATTTACATATGTAGCATCATTTGGCTCCTATATTCCATATCTAACCTTAACAAATCAAAACATTAAGTTTAGCTACACAAAGGCACCATTTTTAATCAAGATTTTCAAAATTTCTATTTTCTCAAAACTTCATGAAAACGAAAATGAATGGTACTTTCATGAAAGGGAAGGTGAGGGGAAGTCAAAAATACTCTTACCTTTCAAAACGGAGTTGAAATGAAGAAGAGGGATGATGGAACAGTAGCTTCAATGGCTTTGGGGAGGTTTGTCGTGATATTTTGGGAGAGAGGGAGAAGATGAGTGAAAAAATTGGGTTTTTATTTGTTTTGTTTTAAATTAAAAGTCCAATGACCCATTTGCCCTTAATGAAATGGATTATTCACAAGGACATATTTTCCATGGTCATTTGGGGTTTTAACTCCAAAACTTAGTCTATCATTAATTTAATTAATTTGAAAGCCAAACCCGGACCATTATTTAAATCATATGACCGGACCCGAGATAATATTAAAATATTATTTTCACCTAACCCCTAAACCCGGGTGTTACATTTCGCCTCGGTTTTCCCCGCGTGGCCCACTCAGACCGGTCATCCGACCAGACCGGGACGAGGGGGTTACAATTTTGACCCAAAATGAAAAGTTAATGGTTAAATTGCTTTAAAAAAGAACATGAACCAAAATGTTTATACAGTCAAACGTTAGGGGCATTTTTTTGGCATTATACCGTTTTCATTTTGGGTAACATGATTAGGAATTTAAGTTTTAACATATAAACCATAAATTCTAACCTTAAACCCTAAATTCTATCCACAACCTTTAAATTCTAAACTCATAAATTCTAAACTCATAAATTCTAAACCTTAAACTAAATCCTTAATCTTTTGAACTAAGACATTGTGAAACCTTGTTCTTACTGCCCGTATATAAAATAATTACATATATTTTATAATCATTTAAACATCGGTATGTAAGGATAAATAAGTCAGAAATTAGAAGATTAAATTATTTTGGGGTCAAATGGTAACCTGACTCAGACAAATTTAGGCCACAGCCGGTAGGGGAAAATGGGTCTATATTGTATCAAAAAATATTTTTTAATTTAATGTATTTGTTAGATTATTTTTAAATGTATAGCACTTTAAACTGTGCTTATTGAAGTCAGATCTCTTGCCATCCGTCTTCATAAAAATCTCATTTTTAATATTAAAAAATGGCTTAATAATAAAAGAAATGCTCAAATTATCTCGGTTTTTTTTAGGTGCCTAAACTATTTTTTGTCCTTTTTAAGTGCTTAAACTATCATTTTGGGTCAAATTAGGTGCCCAAACTATATTTTTTTGTCAAAGTATGTGCCTCAGTTTGACCTTAAAATGAGAAAATTGATAGTTTGGGCATCTAAAAGGGACAAAAAAAGTTTAGGCACCTAAAGCAAAAAGACAGAATAATTTAGGTACCTAAAAAGAACAAAAAAATAGTTTTGGCACTTAAAAGTAAAAACATGATAGTTTGGGCACTTATATTAACATAAGCCTTAAAAAACATTAAACATTGACCCATTAACACCTCTGATCCAAATAAAATACAAAATATAAGTCTCGTTTTATTTTTTGCACATTTGTTTATTTGAGAAATTATATTATGGCTCTTTCTCACCATATTATTCATAAGACCAACTAATAAAATTTATTCGAGTTATTTAAATTGACGCGTCATATCTTAAGAAAGAGGTGAACGCTCTATCGGGCCGAGTCAAAAAATTTTGAGTTATTCGAGTTGTCGCGTCATATTTTACAACTCAAACTTTATTTGAAATTTTTTCGATTTGAGTCGAGTTGAGTTTTCGAGTTCTTATAAATATTTAATTGTAATTATTTATCATGTTATTATACTTTAGAATTTTGCTTTAAGGACCAAATTGAAAGAATGCATAAATAACGAGGGCTAAATTTAGTTAATTGTTTCGAATTATGACTAAATTGGTTGAATATATAAATATGAAGGACTAAATATATTATTATATCAAATTTTATAATAAGCACTTAACATGATTTTTTTTATCAAAGTTCAGTGATCGTCTGTGTACTTTACCCTAAAAAATAATTTACTAATAAACATAATCAACTAAAATTTACAAACAAAATTTATAATATCTTCAGTTTAGTTTTTTAATTTGTTATAATTCTGTAAAATTTAAATTTTCCCTCTAATACATTTATAGATTAAAAGATTAGAGTAAAATTATTATAAATTAATTTAGTTTAAATTTCAATTCAACTACCACCATTTTACTACATGCAATTTAAAAAAAATAGGGTAAACTACTGTAGGGGTCACTTTCGTTTCCCGTTTGTACGGATTTAGTCACCACTTTTGAAAAGTGTCAATAAGTGGTCATCTACGTTTTCGATGTGTAAAGACTTGGTCACTCCGACGTTATAGTCCGTTAGTCCCCTAACGGATTGCTGATGTGGCGGAATTAAAATAAGGATAAATTACTACAATAGCCATTAAAATTTATCTCATGTACATTTTTTCTCCTCAATTTAAAAAATTAAACATCATAGTCACTAATAAAAATGTTTTTTTTTATAATTTCACCCTTAAATTTTTAAAAATTCATTTTTTCAATCCTAAAACTTTACAATCAATTAGTACAATAATATTATAAATGCTTAGATGAAAAATAGGTGTCCAAAGTACCCTTTGAAACTTAGGTGCCCAAATTGCTCCTATTTAATAACTCAAACTTAAAAATTTAGTCCACTAACTACTAAAAAAATCGAGTTATTGGAATTTCTATTTTATAATTCAAACTTTATTTTGAATTTTTAAGTCGAGTTTATGAAATTATGAGTCGAGTATTTTCACATCAAACAAAAAAATTTAATTTTTTCGAGTCAAGTCGAGTTATTGGAATTTCTATTTTATAATTCAAACTTTATTTTGAATTTTGAGTCGAGTTTATGAAATTATGAGTCGAGTATTTTCACATCAAACCTAAAAATTTAATTTTTTCGAATCAAGTCGAGTATTGCAATTCCCTACATATAATTTTTAAACCAAAGTCGGTTGAACTCGCATTACTCCGATACGCCTTTATCAGCGTTGATCGGTCGATTGCCCAGTTGGGTTTTGCTCGCCATGGCTCAGAGATGACGATGGCACTGATGGCACGGCGAAAAGACAGTCGAGGCGGCCGAAAAACTCAAAAATCAGAGGTGAGAGGGAGGTTTCCGTCGAATCTTTAAATCGATCTCCACGGCAGACGAAGCGTCGGTTCTGCGCGTGGTGCTCGGGGTTCGATTCATGGCACGGCGGCGAACAAGGAGGTGACGACGGTGCATGCCACGACGGGTGGTGGAGGCGATCGGAGGAGTGGCCGATGGGGTTAGGTGAAGGGTCGGGGAAGGCTTCTCTCTTTTTCTTTTTTTTTCATATTCGAAAAGAATTAAATGAGCCAGGTTAAGAATTCTTTTAAAATTAAAAATTATATGTAGGGAAGTGCAACACTCGACTTGATTCGAAAAAATTAAATTTTTAGGTTTGATGTGAAAATACTCGACTCATAATTTCATAAACTCGACTCAAAAATTCAAAATAAAGTTTGAATTATAAAATAGAAATTCCAATAACTCAACTTGACTCGAAAAAAATTAAATTTTTTGGTTTGATGTGAAAATACTCGACTCATAATTTCATAAACTCGACTCAAAAATTCAAAAAGAAGTTTGAATTATAAAATAAAAATTCTAATAACTCGAATTTTTTAGTAGTTAGTGGACTAAATTTTTAAGTTTGCGTTATTAAATAGGAGTAATTTGGGCACCTAAGTTTCAAAGGGTATACTTTGGGCATCTATTTTTCATCTAAGCATTTATAATATTATTGTACTAATTGATTGTAAAGTTTTAGGATTGAAAAATGAATTTTTAAAAATTTAAGGGTGAAATTATAAAGAAACATGTTTATTACTGACTATAATGTTTATCTTTTTAAATTGAGGAGAAAAAATGTACATGAGATAAATTTTAATGGCTATTGCAGTAATTTATCCTTATTTAATTCCGCCACATCAGCAATCCGTTAGGGGACTAACGGACTATAACGTCGGAGTGACAAAGTCTTTACACATCGAAAACGTAGATGACCACTTATTGACACTTTTCAAAAGTGGTGACTAAATCTGTACAAACGGAAAACGAAAGTGACCCCTGCAGTAGTTTACCCAAAAAAACTAGTCACTATATTACTATTTTACCTTCATAACCCTTCAATTTTAAAATTTTTACAAACTACTCACTATTTTACTAATTTGCCTTCATAATCATACAATTTTAAGATTTCTACGAATTACTCACTTATTTACTAATTTACCTTCATAACCCTTCAATTTTAACATTTTTACAAACTATTCACTAATTTACTATTTTGATCATTCAAGTCCTATTTTTCCTTAACAAAATTCATTCTATTCAATAATTAACAAATCCACCTACATTCTGCCAATATTCTATAAAATCCTATAAAATAATAACATAGATAATAAATAAATAAACTAAATAAAAAGTTTATAATAATATTTTAGTTTAGTTTATAATTTGCTAAAATTTTATGAATTTTACAAAGTAGTCACTAATTTACTCATTTTTCATTCAAGTCCCAATATACTCATTTTAGTCCTTATATCATTCGGCTATTTGCCTTTAGAACCCTTCAATTTTTATATTTTTACAAAATAGTCAATGTTCCTTATTTTTTCATTTAAGTCCTAATATACTCATTTTTAGTCCTATATACTCATTTTTTTTTTCAAAATGCATTTTATAAAAAAATTCTAATTTGAAATATCAAAATAATTAAACATCTCCCAATACAATATTCAAAGTTAAAAATTTAAAAAACAAAATTCAAGAACGTACCTTCGTCTTCACAAATTTAAAAAAATTCAAACATCAACTTAAAATTTTTTCATACTTACTATACTTCTTCAAATCTCCATTTCTTTAATCTCTTCACAAATTTTCTTCTCTTCAACCACCTATTTAACAATATAAGATTCTAAATATTTAACTGAAAAATAATAAAAACTCGTAACTACAAAAAATATTCTTACATTACAAATCAAATAAAACTACTTCAAATAATTTTTTAAAATAAAATACTTGCACAATATCCTCTAAATCTTCTTCTTCTTCTTCTTCTTCTTAAATCTACCCTCTCTAAAATTTCACCACACAAAACATATCAACCTCCAACCCCTATTTAACCCCAACTACTTTAAAATTCAACCACACAACCCACCTACCATTTATCCAATCAGAAAATAAATATATATATATATATATATAAACCCCCCACCCGAGGCGCGCACACACATCACAAGAAAGCCTACACGGTGCAAGCTTGTTTTTTTTGTTCAAATCATAACTTCCATTAAAGATAAAAGAAAAATACAAAATAAGAAAACAAGAGATCTCGTACACGTACGAGATCAACAAAACATCCGAGATAGATCAAAGCAAAAGGCCATGCAAGGCCTGAAACGCCTAGAAACAAACCCACGAGCCATAAGCTTCCATGGGGATCAAAGACACCGAAAGAAAACCAACAAACGCGAAATGCTGAAACAAAGGTAGCGTCCACTGGTGCAACCAGGGATAGCTTCAAACTACAGCCTGAACACGGCAGATACAACAACGATCCTTCCACGATCAGTCGGGGCTTGAAACAACAGGGATACGTTCGAAACTCGCCTGAGAGCTCCCTCTGGAGGCAGGCTCCCACTCGAGACGAGATGGGCCTTATCAAGGCAAGCGGAACATAGCCCCTACGTTGTGACCACGACACATTGGATAGGAACACATCATCTTTGGTAAAACCTTCCTGAAACCAAATCACAGTAAAACAAAACGCATGATCAACCGAAGAGCGATACCACCTTATTCGGGACTTTACTGTAGCATTAGGCCCTCCCGGGTCCCATCCAAAGCTCCAATCTGAGAAAAGTCGGGGCCTGCTAAGATCCAAGGTCAATCTCCCGTTGGGCCCAATATATCTCCAAGGATCTGCCCCCTGCCAAATCCCATGAATAGAGGATTTGCTTGGCTTAATAATGGAAAAATTGATCCAAGATCCACAAAAATCGGAGAGGTAATTTGATAAGTTTCCAAAACAAGAAAGGTGGGGCCCTTTGATGACAAAAGTTGGCAGGGTGAGAAAGGTCCATTTTGCCCATATCATTGTAGCCTTCTCTAGTGGAATCCGGCTGATCATTACCGTTGAAAGGCCGGACCAGACTCCGACGGACCGACAGCCGTCGTGGATACAACTGTCCTGATCAGCACCCTCACCCAACCATCGTCTTCGCGTGCCCATCAGCTCCAGGGAAATAAAGACACCATGGTTTTCGGCTCTCGAAACCAAAAGCTCGCGAGGACCCGAGACAAAGTTCCCAGGGCCAGCATGCCACATTTTCCTTCTTCCACCATTTTTCCAGGGGTAAGAGCATTCTCCAGCGCGGCGGCGGCTTTCCAGGACTGGTGGTCATTCCCTGTGTCGTCGTCAAAGCCATTCTTCGACGCAGCGGCGTGCTAAGAAACGTTCGACGAGAGTAGCACCATCGCAAAGGTGAGACATTCTCGGGGGGTCTGAGGCGTGAGAGATTTCCAACCGGTGATGAGGTCCGCCGTTTGCCGTCACCATCGCCCATCGGGACGAGTCTCCTACGCCGGCTGATCCGCAGAAACATGAATGCCCTCGTCCAAGATCGTTTTGTCGCACCCCCGGAGTCGTCTCCGGGAGAGAGGAGACAAGAACAGAGTGGCACACCACCACCGGTGTCGATGGCAACCTCGCGGCCAAAAGACCGTCTTCCAAACCAGCCACGAGAACAGTCCCCTAGGAAACCACTATTTCAAGGGAAAGTGAGTTCAGCATCGTCACCGTCGAAGGACCAAAACGCCGGCAATACCAGAAAACGCCCGACACTCCTTCGAACCCTGCCGACCGGCCGCACTAAACACCCTAAAACAAGCCTAGGGTTGCTCTTCGGGAGGGAATAAGGTTTTGGCGCGTGAGGCGCGTTCAATTGTAAACTTTACCTATTTTGTTAAGCTTGTTTTTTTCACTGTAGCAAGGCGGATTGAAATCCCCTTGCATTTTATTTTTTCACTGTAGCAAGACGGATTAAAGTTCTTGGGTGATTTTTTTTTTATTCTTTTCCCAAATTATGGTTCAAAAAGGATTGAAATTCTTTTGAGTTCTGATTTGCACAGTGAAGTGTAATATTGTAGGAATTAATTTTGTTCAAACCATATTTTTGGAATTAAAAAAAATCAAATACAATATTTTTGTAATTCCTCCCTTTTCACACTATAAACAAATAATATTAAATATTTAAATATGTTTGCTCTCAAATTGAAATTATATATTATTTTTTATAGATATGATTGATAATATAAATACCATGCTTCGACAAAAAAATACTATAAGTATCATGTCATGTACAACTTTAATTCGGACACTAATACCAATGCCAAGAATATTTTGTGAAATTTTTTTAACAATATTTCGATTGAATTTTATTAGAAATTGAAATAGAAAACAATTTTAAAAAATGAAATTGTAGTAGAAAAATAAAAGCACAATAAATCTAAATTGAAAAAAAAAGAAAACAAAACATCATACCAGGAAAACACCTACAGTAAGCTACAAAACAGTAATAAAGATGAAACACTGAGAAATAGAAGCATAGAGCAAGATTCTTGTCTATATCCACCTACACGCTTCAGGCTTGAAGTAGGAGTTGTGAGCAAGACTGCATCGATAAGCGAACCACAAAATAGAATCAAACTACTAAAGACCACCGATAATCTGCAAATCAAAGCCAAACGCTGTGAAAAACGTATCCACGAACACGAATCTACCACAATGGTAGACGATAACGTGCTGTAAGGCATAAGCGATTCACAAGGCAAAAGAAAAAACACGCTACAAAACAGATCAAAACTAAAAGGAAAAGAAAAGCACCAAAATATAAAAGAAAACAAGAATATAATATTAAAAAATAAAAAAATAATTACAGATAATAGTAACCAGCATTAAAACAGACGCTACCAAATTTTCTTTAGAAAATTGTTTTGTATTTAGTTATAACATTTTTAAAATCTTTATTGGGAAATGTGAATTATTAATTCATAGTAATTGGGGTCACATGAAAGCTATGCCCAAAGTTGGATTCTGAATTAATATTACGTGAATCAAGAGTAAGTAAACATGTCCACAGTGGATTTCATATATTCCATCTATGTTACAGTTTATACAAAAAGTCATTTTCAAACCGGCTCTCCTACTTGGGCTCAATTACTTTTAAATTTATAAATATTTTTATAACTAATTAATAATTTATTTGAATTGATTCTTATTGTTTTAATTTTAAAAAATATTATTAATTAATATGTGAAAATGCTAATGAATTTTTTTATTTATCTTTATTTGAATTTAAAGAGAAATTATTGTTAGTAAAGTTGAATTTGTGAAAATCTTAATTAAAGGTATATTTGATAAACAGTGGTGGACGGTGCGGATCTGAGAGGCTGCCCAAAATTTTGGATAATTAACATTTGATCCCTTAAATTTTGAAAGAATTTTAATTTGGTACCTTCTAAAAGTTTAAAATCTCATTAAGTTTTGAGTTCTTTAATTTTAATAAATAAACATCCTTTTATTTTTTTAAATCTTACTAAACCTCAAAATTTTCAAAAAAAATTAGTTAGACCTGCGAAATTTTAAATTAAACATTTCAAAAAAATTAAAAATTTTAATTTAGAATTTCAAAATTTTCAAAAATTTTAAGTAGCCCTCGAATTATTTTTGTCAAAACCCACCCCTATTGATAGAATATGGCTTTTTTATTGTATTGAAAATTCAATCATTTATTTTTTAATCATATTGAATTTTTACCCAATACAAAATTTTCAAGATAAAAAAATACCGAATAGAATAATGAGAGACAGAGTTTTTCAAGTTGAGTTTATACTTATAACTTTAAAATTATATTTGTATTGAACTCATGACACGAGGAAGAAGAGGGGAAGTTACTCCGGTTAGGGATGTGTAAAATACTCAAATTCAACTGGTTTTGATTTGATTCGATTTTAGGTTTAAGACTATAACGAGATAAAGTCAAGTTTAGGGTGCACTTCACCAATCTACCTGTGATATTTAAAAATAATATTATATATATTATTTAACATATTTAAGAAAATGTTATTATATATTTTTTTTTGAATAATTTAAGGTGATTACATTCCCCCTCATTTCCCCTCTTTCACCCAATATATATATATATATGTTATGATAGAGATAGGTTTTAATTTAAACGATTTTTTCCAACAATACATAGATTATATATTAGGGGTGGGCAAGACCGGGTACCCGGCCAATTTGTCTAGAATTGGTTCCGGTCCCGGCAACCATCGGTTCCTAAAATTTAGAATCAGTCCTGGTCCCGGTTAGACCGAGTCCAAGATTTCAGGAACTAGTCTCGATACTAGTGGGAACCGGTACCAATACCGGATACCTGGTCAATTAGTCTATTATTAATAAAATTTGAGCAGTAGGGGAAAAAATTCCAATCATCAATAATAATATTAAATAACAAAGTCAGAATATTGTAGGCTTGAAGGTTGAAGTCTTAAAACGAGTCATACTTATAATATTCATACACAAAGTGAAATAAAGGAGCGCCTTCAGTTGCTTTCAACCTCTTCAACGCCATTCGGTACCAAACCAATATCGGGTACCCGCCGGGTACCAGGTCCAAAAAAGCAGGATCCAATCCCGGTCACGGTTGCAATCGGGACGTAAATTTTGGATCCAGTTCCGGTCCCACCAGAACCAATACTAGGTAAAAATCCTCCGAGTCCGACCGGATCCGGGACCGGGACCGGATAATCGGGTTTTTTGCCCACCCTATTGTTTTAACAAATGTGATAAGATTTATAATGTTATTTAGTATTTCAAATACTGTAGAACGAATGTTTTGATATAATAATTGAAAAATGTTTTGGACTAATTTGAAAATAATTTAAAACTTGTTTTTAAGTCCAAACAACTTGAATTTATGTTTGAGGTATTTTAAAAGGTTTTTGGCAAAGACTTTTCATGTTTTTAATAGCCAAACTTGTGTTTTCAGAGTACCAGTATCGATACGGTAAACCCTCGTACCGATACCTTTTTGCCACAGTTTGGCCACTGTCAAAACCCGTATCGATACAAGCCTTTGTCGTATCGATACGGATCGGGATCGTTTCGATACGCCAGGTAAGCGTACCGATCCCCTTTCAACCACCCCAACGGCTATTTCCCAACGGCCATTCAAATGTGAACCCGTACCGATACGCCCTCAAGAGTATCGATACGCCTTGGCTGGCAAGAGCTCAACGGCTAGTTCCTATGAAGCCCGTACCGATACTATTCCACACGTATCGATACGGATAGCTGCAGAACAGCATTTATGAAGGGAAATAAAGTCCTCAACGGCTCCAATTCATCCCCAACGGGTAGTAACGACTACAAACTCAATTGGGAGTATAAAAGGGACCTCCAAGCATCAAGAGAAGGCTAATGCTCATATTGTAAAACATCAAATGATCAAAGATTGTCTTAGAGCTTAAATTGTCATTTATTGTATAGACAAACACTAGTGAGCCAAAATTGTCAAATTTGCTCAAGTGTTTTAGGTTTTGGGTGAGTGCTTAATTGTGCAAACAAACACCTATTAGAGGGTTTTAAGTTTGCTTTCTTTGTCTCTTTGTAAAGAGGGTTTTGATCAAGGCCTTAGAGTAGAAGCTTGATCGGTTGTAAGGGTTTCCTCCTAATCCTAGAAAAGGGGACGAATCAATAGTGGATTGATTGAGAAATCCTTAGTGGGGAGCTAAGGTAGTGGATGTAGACCTTGGTTAGAAGGTTGAACCACTATAAATCATTGTGTCATTATCTTTTTAGCTTCCTAAACCCTTCCACCCAAAATCCATCTCTCCACCACTTGGTGAGCTAAATTGGTTGATCGAATCGAGCCCCTAAAATCCCAACAATTGGTATCAGAGCTTGGCTCAATCGAAGGGGATTCACATCCTATTGAGAAGATCTGGCAAGCTCGATCTCTATTTTATCAACCGACTCAAATGGCACAATCAATCGACAAACCACCTTTCTTCGACGAAGACCACTATGCCCATTGGAAGACAAAGATGAAATTCTTCTTGAAGTCAAGAGATTACAAGCTATGGGACATAGTTGAAGATGGTCCGTTCGTGCCTCAAAGAAGTAAAGCGGAGTGGAGTGCCGACGATCGCAAGAAGATGGAGCTAAATTGCAAAGCATTGCACATTCTATTTTGTACATTTGGTCCATCCATCTATGAGAAGATGTCTTCTTGTGAGAGTGCCAAGGAGGTATGGGAAAAGCTTGAAGTCACATACGAGGGAACCAATGAAGTCAAAGAGACCAAGATTGGGCTCCTAACCTTAGAGTATGAGAACTTCAAAATGGATCCGGAAGAGAACATCGAGAAGATGTTTGATAGGTTCTCCACTATCACCAATGGTCTCAAAGGCTATGAAGAAGCCATCCCGGAGGAGAAGCTTGTTCGAAAGCTCATCTACTCACTTTCCGAGTCTTGGAACTCAAAGAGGACCGCCATCATCGAAGCCAAAAATTTGAACACTTTGAAGCTTGATGAACTTATGGGGTCTCTCCTTACTCATCAAATCATGAAGAAGAACAAAGAGGATGAGAAGAAGAGGGAAGAAATTAGAGTTATGGGAGAGAAGAAAATCAAAGGGCTTGGCATCAATGCAAGTGCCATAGCTCTCAAATCCTCCACTTGCCATCATGTCTACTCAAGTGAAGAGGAGGATGAAGATGAAGAGATAGTTCATCTCTTCAAGAAGTGTGCCCCATTCATGAAGAAAGCCTTGAGAGAGCTTGAGCGAGAACCTAGAAGAAAGGAGAGGGCAAGCACTTCAAGCCATAAGAAGAAGGCACATATGGCTATTTGGAGTGATGAGGACTCCACCGACGATGAACAAGCCAACCTTTGTCTTATGGCCATCGAATAAGATTCAAGGGTAACTTCTAATTCATCTACTTCATGTTCTTATTCTTTTGATGAATTACAAGATGCCTATGATGATTTGGTTTTAGATTTTAAAAGCCACATTTTGAAAAACAATAAATTGATTTCAAAGTTAAAAATTCAAAATGATTTGCTTTCTAAAACCAAACTTGAACTTGAAGCAAAACTTGAAGAGTTTGAATTAAAATGTTTTGATTTACAAAAATTGCTTCAAAATGTTCAAGAAGAAAAAGATTTTATTTCCAAAGAGCTTGAAAAGAAAAACAATTTTGGAAAATCAAATTTTTATGTTAGACAATCTAGTGCCCCTAGATTTATTAAAGGAAAGTGTTTTAGAAGTGTTTGGGTCCCAAAAGGACTAACCACTTCAATTAAAAAGGATGACATTGAAAAATGGATTCCTAAGGGGACTAAAATTTGTGCTACTAATGTTCATGGATCCAAAGCAATTTGGATACCAAAAATTACTTGATTGTCTATTGTTAGGTGTGATGGAGATGTTCAACAAGTCAAACATTGAGGGGGAGCTCCATGCACACAAGGAAGAACACTTGAAGAAGGAAGGCTTCACATCCTACCTTGAGTTCAAGTGTTGGTAAAAATCTAGTTGTTTTAGCATTTATTTGTTTTATTTTTAGTTTATTCAACTAGATGATCATATATGTTGGACTAACATTTTTTATGATGCTTTGAGTAAGGAGGAGCCATTTTAAAACTAAATTCTTATTTTTTGTCAAAGTTTTTGCCTCTATTGTTATTTTGAACTTAATATTTTAAATTCTTTTTGATATAACAAAAAGGGGAAGAAATGGTTTAAAAAATTGAATTTTCAAATGAATAAGGGGAGCTTTATTTAATTTCATATCTTTAATATCTTATTCACATTTTTAAAGTTAAAGGGGGAGAAACCCAAACAATTTTTCAAGTGAGTTTTATTATATCAAAAGGGGGAGATTGTAGAACTAATGTTTTGATATAATAATTGAAAAATGTTTTGGACTAATTTGAAAAGAATTTAAGACTTGTTTTTATGTCCAAACAACTTGAATTTATGTTTGAGGTATTTTAAAATGTTTTTGGCAAAGACTTTTCATGTTTTTAATAGCCAAACTTGTGTTTTCAGAGTACCAGTATCAATACGGTAAACCATCGTACCGATACCTTTTTGCCACAGTTTGGCCACTGTCAAAACTCGTATCGATACAGGCCTTTGTCGTATCGATACGGATCAGGATCGTTTTGATACGCCAAGTAAGCGTACCGATCCCCTTTCAACCACCCCAACGGCTATTTCCCAACGACCTTTCAAATGTGAACTCGTACCGATACGCCCTCAAGCGTATCGATACGCCTTGGCTGGCAAGAGCTCAACGGCTAGGTCCTATGAAGCGCGTACCGATACTGTTCCACGCGTATCGATACAGATAGCTGTAGAACAGCATTTATGAAGGGAAATAAAGTCCTCAACGGCTCCAATTCATCCACAACGGCTAGTAACAGCTACAAACTCAATTGGGAGTATAAAAGAGACCTCCAAGCATCAAGAGAAGGTTAATGCTCATATTATAAAACATCGAATGATCAAAGATTGTCTTAGAGCTTAAATTGTCATTTATTGTATAGACAAACACTAGTGAGCCAAAATTGTCAAATTTGCTCAAGTGTTTTAGGTTTTGGGTGAGTGCTTAATTGTGCAAACAAACACCTATTAGAGGGTTTTAAGTTTGCTTTCTTTGTCTCTTTGTAAAGAGGGTTTTGATCAAGGCCTTGGAGTAGAAGCTTGATCGGTTGTAAGGGTTTCCTCCTAATCCTAGAAAAGAAGACGAATCAATAGTGGATTGATTGAGAAATCCTTAGTGGGGAGCTAAGGTAGTGGATGTAGACCTTGGTTAGAAGGTTGAACCACTATAAATCATTGTGTCATAATCGTTTTAGCTTCCTAAACCCTTCCACCCAAAATCCATCTCTCCACCACTTTGTGAGCTAAATTGGTTGATCGAATCGAGCCCCTAAAATCCCAACAAATACCATTTAAAATTATATAATCTCTATTTGGTAAACAACTTTTTGAGCTAAAATTAGAGGTTTGAAGCATTTTTAGAGGTTTGACCAGTCAAATCTTCTAATTTAGATGTTTGATAAATAGCGGATTGTAATAGCAGATTGAGGTGAAACTTCTCATTTTGAAAAAGCTCCTTTTAAGAGCTTTTTGAGTTAGATGTTTGAATAAAATACTTGTAAAGACTATTTTGTCTTTGATAATTATATTTTTTTTCTTCTAAATAACATAAATTTGAATAACTAATAAAATTAAAAAAAATCTTAAATAAGAAATTATTGTTTATCGGCAAGTAAGTATGATTTTATTGAAAATAAGAAATTAATATATACATTTAGATTTTATAATTATTAAAATTATACTAAAAAGAGAATTTCAAAAATAAAAAATAATATATACATCCTTCGTATATGCTTAGTAATGATATTAAAAAAATAATTTTCATAATCCAATTAATATTTATAGATACAAAATATTAATAACTAATAAATTATTCAAACATGTATTGAATATAATCATGTCCTTATATGTCATTTTGCTTGTTCAAAGAATTAAACATCTATCAACTATCAGTTAATTTTATCAAACACTTATATACAATCAGCTAATGCAATCCGCTAGTCAAATCAGCTAATGCTATCAGCTATCCACTAATTGTCAAACATGGCCAATATATTACCAACTAGTGTTTGGTGCATTGGTAAGGCACATTTACATTCTCAAGGAGAGGACACGAGTTTGAACCTTGAAGACGACATTGTTGGGAGGGGCAGCCTCGCACCCGAACATAGACCGTAAGACGAACATGCATATAATCAAAAAAATTATATAAAATTATTTTTATAATTTTTTTTTGAGAAAAAGGTATTGATGAAAGTATAAAGGAGTCAAAGGACTGATGTAAAAAATAATTTACAAATAAATTGAATGAAATACGAAGTCGAGAGGTTGGATTAGAAAAAGAGAAATTGTTTTTTTATAATAGCCGCTGAATTTTTATTAAAACTATAGAAGATATCACAATTACAATGCATCCAGGAAGGAGAATAATGTGAATAATCTACTAAAATTTCTTATAACCCCAAAACAAAGAAAAGTTAATACTTCCATAGAGATAAACATACCATCAAAATTCAGAAGTTTTTTCTGAATCTCATTGTCTTTATCCAATCGAGACGCATAACAAGTAAAAAAGAAGTGGTGAGAGACCCAAACTATCAGGCAGAATGTTCCGCTACCCAGGGCTGATCACATCAGCAAACAACCATCAATCGAGTGGGGATCTAACTTTCCATGACCACTGACAAAATCATAACTAGAAACTAACGCCATTAAAATCTCTGTGCGAGCGAGAAACGACCGTTAGGGTATGCTGAAATCATGCCACAAGAACATATGAAATGAACCACAAAATAAAGAAAACATGTCATTAGGACATAGGAAAATGCGTGTCATTAGGACATAGGAAACGTGTGTAACAAAGACAGAAATTCTTTTAAAATATGAAAAAGTAGAAAAAAAAACAATAAAAATAATAAATCCTGTAGTCTACAACCAATACTAAGATTAATTGTTGACCACCAATCAAAGGAAAATAAAAAAATTACAGTCGACGGTGAAAAGATGATGAGCGGCGACAGAAAATTAGAGAATTAGAATAAGATGATGAGCGGCTGATTGTTCTGGTCAAAAGAGAAATTGTTTTCAAAGAATGAAATTGAAGTTACTTAGATATTTTTATTATTCAAGTCTTATTTTACCATTCAAATTTTATTTTTAGTCTATTTTTGTTTACTCTTAGTACTGAGTATTTTTTTCTCTTAATATATTAAACATTTTACTATTTATTAAATCTTTAATTAAATTGATATCTCGAATTAATTTGACATCAACTCAATTGAAAAATAATTGACTTTGATTATTAAGGATAACAAAATATCAGACATTGATGTTGAATTATAACATTAGAGCGCACTTACTGTTATTTAATTAAAAGTAAAATTACATGCGAATTTAAAATTGTAAGAGTATGAGATTAGAACATAATATTGGTTCTTTTGATGTTGGACGTCATTCTCAATAGAAAATTTTTTTTGTATCTTTGAGTTTAATATTTTTTTACTTTATGTATGAGGATTTTCGTGATTATTGTCCTTAATTTTCTTTTTATGCTTAAGTGCATTGTAATTATGATTTTCTTCTATTATTTTTATTAATGAAATTCAATTATCATTGTTAATTTTTTTAAATGGTGCGACTGCCCTCCTAACGGGAAGTTTTAGGGTGAAGCGCCTTAAAATAAGGCTAAAATGAGGCGCAACCAAATATTTTTTTATAAAATTATAAGAATTTTGGTATAATTTTTTTGTGTATATATAAGAATTTTGATATATACAAAAAAAAAATCGATACTAAAATTTTTATAAATTTTATAAAAATTCCGATTGCCACTTATTTTAAGCGCCTCATGTTAGTAAAACCCCTCTTAGTTCCTAACGGCTAACGCCTCTCGCTCCATAATTGATTGTGGGACTAACGGCTAATGGGTCCCAAGACCCACGTGTCATTATTCTCTTTCATTAGATATATAACATATGTATATTTTATTGAATTTTTAAAAGTTTCCAGAAAATTCTCTGAGTTACTGCAACGACACAAGCAATGGGCGGTGGGTGGTCGCAACCATACCATGATTAAACCATTCTCTCTTTTCAACGGCGAAATTCAGTTAATATTGTATCAAAAAAATATTTTTAAATTTATTATATTTGTTGAATTATTTTTGAATATATAACGGTTTAAACAATGTTTGTTAAAGTTAGATGTCTTACAATCTGTCTTCATAAAAATTATATTTCTAATATTAAAAAAAGTCAAGTCTTCATGATTTTTAATATTATATTTTATTTTTTTTTCATGAAGACGGATTGTAAGCAACAAGTCTTTGTGTCAAAATAAATGTCCAAACTATCATTTTTTTCACATTTTAAGTGCTTAAACTTAAACTATTTTTTGTTCTTTTAGGTGTCTAAACTATCTCGTTTTTTTCTTTTAGGTGCCTAAACTTTTTTTTGTCCCTTTTAGATGCCCAAACTATCAATTATTGCCCATTTTAAGGTCAAGCTTAGGCACATACTTTGACCAAAAACGATAGTTTGGGCATCTAATTTGAACTAAAATGATAGTTTGGACATTTAAAAAGGGAAAAAAAATTAGACACCTAAAAAAGATAAACAAGTTAGTTTAAACACTTAAAAAAAGAAAAATAATTTAAGCACCTAAAAAAGAAAAACGAGATAGCTTAGATACATGTTTTAATATTGAGTCTATTTATATTATTAAAGGGATAGATGATAAATAGGGAGATTGGGTTTGGACGTAGAAATAAAAGAAGATAGTGGGCGGGTTGGCGAGAGATTTGGTGGAGCAAAGCTGGAATGTTTCGTCTCCACCCAATCACCCAACTGTTCACCCCTAATCAGTAATCCCTATCCATTCATTAAACCATGTCCTTCCAACTAGGGGTGTTCATGGTTAACCGTTGGTTAACCATTAAGAATGAGTCCCTAATTTTTTATGCATTCTTAGATACATTCTCTATACATTTTTCCTCTAATTACATTAAGAACATATAACTTTTGCACTGAGAACATAACTTATAGGTTAACCGTTATAGTATTTTGGTTAACCGCGAACACCCCTACTTCCAACCTCCTACCACGCGCACGCGCACGCGCTATAAACATATACTTCTTCCTAGGGGTGTATAAAATAATCCCATCTGAATTATCATATCTATTTATCTCTTTATTCAATCTAAAATTTTAGATATACAATCAAAAAATTTCAGATCAGATATAGATAGTTGTTTCACATTCTATTCGAATATTTGGATATTCAAAAATTTATTTTTTATGCAAATGAATCTTGTTATATTAGATAATTTTCTTAGTTATATATAAAAAATTGAAATTGTCATGAATAAATATTGTTATATTCAATAATTTGTTGCTTGATATATTCGAAAATCTAAAAATTTTCATTTAAATAAGTGCCCAAACTATCTCGTTTGATTTTATTTTGAGCTAAAAAAGGTTTAATATCAAAATAAGTGCCCAAACTATCTCGTTTTCCCCTTTTAGGTGCCTAAACTATTTTTTTGTCATTTTTAAGTGTCCAAACTATCATTTTGGGTCATATTAGGTGCCCAAACTATTATTTTTTGGTCAAAGTATGTGACTCTGTTTGACCTTAAAATGGGCAAAAATTAATAGTTTAGACATCTAAAAGGGACAAAAAAAGTTTAAGCACCTAAAAGAAAAAAAATGAGATAGTTTGGGCACTAAAAGGGACAAAATTACTTTATGCACTTAAAAGTGAAAAAACATGATAAATTGAGTACTTATTTTAACATGAAGCCATAAAAATATATCGTACAAATAAATCATTTGAACTCGATACTTTTATAAATAACAACACTCTTTTTAATTTGTTAAAGGCACCACCACCAAAGAGATAATGACACGTGTAAGCATTTCATTGGTTGAAAATAATTAAATAAAAATATTTTATTCATTTATTTTTATATAAAAATGATGATGTGGCATAATGTCACGTCAACATTGCATCATACGTGGCTCTACCGCAATAGCTTTGTGCGTTAATTGTTAGTTGACTAACACTTTACATTTACATATGAATTCTTTTGACCCAAAATAAAAAGTTAAGAGTTAAAGTATTTTAAAAAATGACAAAATAACTGTTCAATGAAATGTTGGAAGTATTTTTTGATATATATATTATCAAAGTAAAATATTCATTAATAAATCCGAGACATATAAACACAAGTCACCAAAGAGACCGAAGACAAACAGGTAACGTATTACTAAAGCAAACAATTTATTAATAGTATAAAGGTGATTGATTACAAATTAGTATTTTTATACATATTTTTAATTCTTTAACAATATGCACATTACAGACAAAACTATTAATCTCGAGTCTCTTAGAATGAATATTGTAATGTTTTTTTTTTATTTTATTTTGAGTGGGTTCTGCATAAATGATATAGTTGGGCCCACTTTCACCTTGAAAAAGAGACAAGTGGGCAAATTTGAGAGGGCAATGACTTGGTGTGGGGTCATCAACACTGACTCTTCCCATTGGCCAGTCCTTATATATGTTTGGAAATGTGGAAAACCTTGCGAGAATTTGTGGTAAAACAATTTTCAAACTTTGAAAGTTGAAACCCAGGAGAAATCTATAATCAAAACCCCCCCAAAAAACAAGTACTCCATACGGGAAGAAATTGGTAACCTTTTTCACATTCCTCCTCTTCAACGGCAGAGTAGCATATCTTAGGCACAGAGGAGAACAAGAAATTGGAGGCTTTGCTTTAGGTTCCTTTTTAAATTTCGATTCTTTTTGGGGAGAGTTTCTGAGAAGATGATAAGATGGTGGTGGGTTTCAGCTTTTCAATTGGCGGAGCTGTTTCTTAGCTCAGTGGTTCATCTTTTATACGGGTTCTACGTATACAGCACTGCCGTCGCCGGGGACCTTCCCCAGGCTTTGACTGATCGGATTTTCAAGGCCAATGCAAGCTTAGAGGTGAAAAAACAAGATCCCACCAAGACCAGCATTGATGATCTGCCTCCTATTGTTTTGGTTCATGGCATTTTTGGATTTGGAAAAGGAGTATGTTCATCTTCTTCCTTTTGGTGTTCTGTTTTTTTAGTTTAAGCTAATTTATGATCTGATGTTGGGTTTTGTTTGCAGAAATTCGGAAGCTTTTCGTATTTCGGAGGGGCCGAAAAGAGGGATGAGAGGGTTCTTGTGCCTGATTTGGGATCTCTTACAAGCACGTATGATAGGTAAGTTGGTTATATAAGCATAAAAATGGTTGCCATTTAGGTTTGATTTTTGTATGTTTATATGGGATTTTTGGGTTGGTTTCAGGGCTCGTGAATTGTTCTATTATTTGAAAGGTGGGAGAGTTGATTATGGTGAAGAACATAGCAAGGCTTGTGGACACTCAAAGTTTGGACGGGTTTACGAACAAGGTAAGCTGAAATTTCCCAGCTTTTTATTGATTAGTGTTAATCTATTATTGCTGTTTATGTGTTTTAATGGATGGATTTGCTCACTTGATTAGCATAATTAAGTATTTTGTTACTAGAAATCGGTACTCTCCTGCGGTTTCCGAGTCGTTGCACCCCATTAACAAATAGTATATACTTCTAAGATATTGCTGTTAAACATCAGAATGACTAGGTGGACTGGAGAAGACTATCCCTTAAGCGATTTACTTTCAATTTTCGTTCTTTGTACTGAATTGATCTGAATTCCGTGTAAGACTGGCTTAAATTGTTGTGCTTGTGATATTTGGATTGCAGGGCATTACCCGGAATGGGATGAAGGTCACCCTATTCACATTGTTGGACATTCAGCTGGTGCTCAGGTTGCGCGTGTATTGCAGCAGATGCTTGCTGATAAAGTTAGTCCATTTTCGATTCGTATGTAGAGTTGTCTTTTCACTGACTTTGTTCTTCGTTCGAATGCCCATCAATTATATTAGTCTTCTTCTTTTTCCCTTTAGGCATTCAATGGGTATGAGAATACTTCTGAGAATTGGGTGTTAAGCATAACAGCCTTATCCGGTGCCTTCAATGGGACTACAAGAACTTATCTAGATGGCATGCTGTGAGCTCCCTTTAAACTAATCTTCTTTTCTTTAAATCGAAAACTTTAATTGAAGTTAATTCTACCATCAATGTTAAGTTTGGTAAATTTTGATATCCCTGATATTGTGTTCGAATGATATTATAGAATTGATATCCCGAATAAAACTGCTTCCATGTTAAACATTTCTTGCATTCAAATATGTATTTCGTTTTCATGATCCTTTAGCATCGATATTCATACCATCTTCCATGTAAGAAGTTTTCTGATTCTTAGTTGCTGTGATTTCGATTGATTTCAGGCCGGAAGATGGGAGAAATATGAAACCTTTATGTCTGCTACAGTTATGCCGGTTAGGAGTTATAATATATGATTGGTTGGATATCCCCTTGCTAAAGGCCTACTACAATTTTGGGTTCGATCACTTCAACTTGTCATGGAGAAAAGTAGGTGTTTGGGGTCTTGTCGATTGTCTCTTGGGGAATGCAGGGCCGTGGGCTACCGGAGATTGGATCCTCCCCGATCTTACAATTCAAGGAGCCATGAAACTGAACTGTGATCTGCAAACCTTTCAGAATACATTCTATTTCAGCTATGTTACGAAACGAACAAGGAAGTTCCTTGGTGTCACAGTTCCGTCCGGCATTCTTAGCATACACCCTATGCTTTTCATGCGAGTTCTACAGATGAGCCTGTATCGACATCCTCTCGATGCTCCTCCGCCATATAAAGGCTATCGGTACACCCCAAACGACATACGCATCAGCTTCTTCACATTAAACCATCTTGTTGCTTCAAATTGATCACAATGCCTCAAGGTTCTAAGACTGAAAACATGTTTGTATTTGCAGGGACGAGGATTGGCTGGACAACGATGGAGCTCTGAATACGATATCCATGACTCACCCTCGTCTCCCGATCGAACACCCAAGCTGTCCCGTCACAAACGATTCCGAGTGCCAACCTTTGCAGCCAGGCATATGGTTAGTTAATCGTCACTAATGTCGTGTGGTGTTTTGATTTACTTTTCGTTTTCGTGTCGCGTCTGCTTGACAGATAAATAAAAGTATTGACAAAACCGCAGGCATTACAAGATTGTTGAGGGAGATCACATATTGTTCATATTGAACAGAGAAAGAGCGGGCGTTCAATTCGATCTAATCTACGACGGCATTTTCGAGCGTTGCAGAAAACATGTTTTTAAGAAGGCTCAACAAACTATACTCAACCAAGTTACCATGAATTAAGCATTTTAGCGACGACATTCGTCACTAATGCTTGTTAAGCCTACATTTAAGATTCGTTTAGGGACAAAACCTTTTATTTCTCACTAATGCTCGTAAGCCCCGGTGATAGGAGGAATCAAGTTCTACCAAATTTAATTGTAATATCTTTGAACCGCCCCTTTGTGAGGGACATCATAATCAATTTCTTCCGAAAACCTAAGTTGAAACCAAACCACAACTCTGTTTTTTTTTTTAATTCTTAAACGAAAGAGTTTTATTTGACAATCTGAACCATTCACAAGGGAGAAAGAGCGGAGAACAACATAATTTGATTTCATTAGAACGTTTGAAATTATAAAGGGTTAACTATTGGAATAGCCACTTATGTTTCTCTACAGTACAGAGTTGGTCACCGATTCTGAAAAAAAGACTAATAAAGCCACTTACGTTTTCGGGGCGTAAACTTTTGTTCCGTTTGTTGTTGTTAAACGATGACGCTTGCTAACCTGGCAGTGAAAAAAATAAGGGTAAACTATTGCAATGGCTACTAACGTTTATCCCATTTACATTTCTGGTCTCCGATTAAAAAAATAAATATTATGGTCACTACTGAAAATGTTTCTTTCTAATTTCACCCTTGAATTTTTAAAAATTTATTTTTCAACCCTAAAACTTTGCAATCAATTAGTACAATAATATTACAAAGGCTTAAATGAAAAATAGGTGCCCAAAGTATACCTTTTTAAATTTTAGGTGCCCAAAGTTTCAAAAGTTAGAATTTTAGGTGTCTGGTCATTCATGGGTGTTAAAAATATATTTAACCAATCAATGCTTGACATGTGGCACTAATTTGTTTTTTTTAAAGAAAAACACCCAAAAATTTCAGTTTTGTTTATAAAATCCCGAAATTTTGAAAATTTCACAAAACAATCCCTAAATCCCTAAAATTACCCAAACCCCCAAATCGCCACCGCTTCTACCGTCGATTGTCGCACCTGAGCATACAAAGGAAATGACCGCCTTGGTCCGGCAACCAAAGGGGTGTGCTCAGGTGCGACGATTGGCGGCAGAAGCGGTAGCAATTTGAGGGTTTGGGTTTGTGTAAATTTAGGGATTGTAGAAATAATATTTTGATATAATAATTGGAAAATGTTTTGGACTAATTTGAAAAGAATTCAAAACTTGTCTTTAAGTCCAAACAACTTGAATTTATGTTTGAGGGATCTTAAAAGGTTTTTGGCAAAGTTTTTCATGATTTAAAACGGCCAAACTTATGTTTTCAAGTTGCCCGTACCGATATGATCAAAACTGTATCGATACCTTTTTGCCCAGTTTGGTCATTGCCAAAACCCGTATCGAAACAAGCTTGGCCGTTTCGATACGGTAAGGGATCGTTTTGATACGCTTAGTAAGCGTACCGATCCCATTTTAACAACCCCAACGATCATATTCCCAACGGTCTTTTAAATGTCACACCGTACCCGAGACGCCCTCAAGCGTATCGATACGCCTAGGCTAGCAAGAGCCCAACGGCTAGTTTCTAATGAAGGCCGTGCTGATACAGGTACACACATATCGATACGGAAGGCTGCAGAACATCATTAATGGTGGGAAATAAAGTCTCTAACGGCTCTAATTCAACCCAACGGCTAATAACATCTACAAACTCATTAAGAAGTATAAAAGGGACCTCCAAGCATCAAGTAATGGTTAATGCTTCAATTGTCAATCAACAAATGATCAAGAATTGTTTTTGTATTTAAATTGTCATTTCTTTGTATAGACAAACACTAGTGAGCCAAAATTGTTAAATTTGCTCAAGTGTTTTAGGTTTTGGGTTAGAGCTTAATTGTGCAAACAAACACCTATTAGAGGGATTTGTGTTTGCTATTCTTTTTTCTTGTAAAGAGGGTTTGATCAAGGCTTTGGGTAGAAAGCTTGATGGGTGTATAAGGGTTTCCTCCTAAGCCTAGAAAAGGGGACGAATCAATAGTGGATTGATTGGAAATCCTTAGTGAGAAGCTAAGGTAGTGGATGTAGACCTTGGTTAGAAGGTTGAACCACTATAATTCTTTGTGTCATTAATCTTTTAAGCTTCCACACCACTTTCACCCAAATTCCACTTCTCCACCACTTGGCGAGCAAGAACGGTTGAAGGAATCGAGCACCGAAAAACCTAACAATTGGTATCAGAGCTTGGCTCAATCGAAGAGGATTAACATTCTATTGAGAAGATCCGGCAAGCTCGATCATCATTTCACACAACCGGCTCAATGGCGCAATCCGTCGACAAACCGCCCTTCTTTGACGGAACTCACTATGCCCATTGGAAGACAAAGATGAAGTTCTTCATTAAGTCAAGAGACTACAAGCTATGAGACATAGTTGAAGATGGTCCATTCGTGCCTCAACGAAGTAAAGCGGAATGGAGTACCGAAGATCGCAAGAAGATGGAGCTTAATTGCAAAGCCTTGCACATTCTCTTTTGTGCATTTGGCCCAGCCATCTATGAGAAGATGTCTTCTTGTGAGAGTGCCAAGGAGGTATGGGACAAGCTTGAAGTCACATACGAGGGGACAAACGAAGTAAAGGAGACCAAGATCGGGCTCCTCAACCTAGAGTATGAGAACTTCAAGATGAATCTAGAAGAAAACATCGAGAAGATGTTTGATAGGTTCTCCACTATCACCAATGGTCTTAAAGACTATGGAGAAGCCATCCCGGAAGAGAAGCTTGTCTGAAAGCTCATCTACTCACTTTCCGAGTCATGAGACTCAAAGAGGACCGCCATCATCGAAGCCAAGAATTTGAAGACCTTGAAGCTTGATGAACTCATAGGGTTTCTTCTCACTCACCAAATCATGAAGAATAACAAGGAAGAGGAGAAGAAGAGGGAATAAATTAGAGCTATGAGGGAGAAGAATCTCAAAGGGCTTAGCATCAACACCAATTTCATTGCTCTTAAATCCTCTACATGCCATCATGTTGATTCAAGTGAAGAGGAGGATGAAGAAGAAGAGATAGTTCATCTTTTCAAGAAGTGTGCCCCGTTCATGAAGAAAGCCTTGAGAGAGCTTGAACGAGAATCCATGAAGAAGAAGAAGAGGGCAAACACTTTAAGCCATAAGAAGAAGGCATATGTTGCTACTTGGAGTGATGAGGACTCCACCGACGATGAACAAGCCAACCTTTGCCTCATGGCCATCGAAGAAGATTCAAGGGTAACTTCTAATTCATCTACTTCATGTTCTTATTCTTTTGATGAATTACAAGATGCCTATGATGATTTGGTTTTAGAGTTTAAAAATCACATTTTGAAAAACAATATATTGATTTCAAAGTTAAAAATTCAAAATGATTTGATTTCTAAAACTAAACTTGAACTTGAAGCAAAACTCGAAGAGTTTGAACAAAAATGTTTTGATTTACAAAATTTGCTTCAAAAATTCAAGAAGAAAAAGATTTGATTTCCAAAGAGCTTGAAAGAAAAATAATTTTGGAAAATCAAATTTTTATGTAAGACAATCTAGTGCCCCTAGATTTTTAAAAGGAAAATGTTTTAGAATTGTTTGGGTCCCAAAAGGACTAACCACTTCAACTAAAAAGGATGAAATTGAAAAATAGATTCCTAAGGGGACTAAGTTTTGTGCTACTAACGTCTATGGATCCAAAGCAATTTGGATACCAAAAATTACTTGATTGTCTTTTGCTAGGTTTGATGGAGATTGATCAACAAGTAAAAAATTGAGGGGGAGCTCCATGCACACAAGGAAGAACACTTGAAGAATGAAGGCTTCACATCCTCCCTTGAGTTCAAGTGTGGTAAAATCTAGTTGTTTTTGCTTTTATTTGATTTATTTCTTTTTATTTTAACTAGATGATCATATATGTTGGACTAACACTTTAATGATGCTTTAAGTAAGGGGGAGTCAATTTTAAAACCAAAATTCAAATTTTGTCACATTTCAAACCTCCTAATTTATTTTGAACTTAATGTCTTTTGAATTCTTTTTGATATAACAAAAAGGGGGAGAAATGATTTGAAAATTTGAATTTTCAAAAATGAATAAGGGGGAGCTCAAATTGATTTCGAATTTTACATCTCTTATTCACATTTTTAAACTTAAAGGGGAGAATCTCAAACAAATTTTCAAGTTGGTTTTATTATATCAAAAAGGGGAGATTGTAGAAATATTGTTTTGATATAATAATTGAAAAATGTTTTGGACTAATTTGAAAAGAATTCAAAACTTGTCTTTAAGTCCAAACAACTTGAATTTATGTTTGAGGGATCTTAAAAGGTTTTTGGCAAAGTTTTTCATGATTTAAAATAGCCAAACTTATGTTTTCAAGTTGCCCGTACCGATACGGTCAAAACCGTATCGATACCTTTTTTGCCCAATTTGGTCACTGCCAAAACCCGTATCGAAACAGGCTTGGCCGTTTCGATACGGTAAGAGATCGTTTCGATATGCCTAGTAAGCGTACCGATCCCATTTTAACAACCCCAACGATCATATTTCCCAACGGTCTTTTAAATGTCATACCGTACCGATACGCCCTCAAGCGTATCAATACGACTAGGCTGGCAAGAGCCCAACGGCTAGTTTCTGATGAAGGTCGTACCGATACAGGTCCATGCGTATCGATACGGAAGGCTGCAGAACATCATTAATGATGGAAAATAAAGTCTCCAACGGCTCCAATTCAACCCCAACGGCTAGTAACGGCTACAAACTCATTAAGGAGTATAAAAGGGACCTCCAAGCATCAAGTAATGGTTAATGCTTCAATTGTCAATCAACAAATGATCAAGAATTGTCTTTGTACTTAAATTGTCATTCTTTGTATAGACAAACACTAGTGAGCCAAAATTGTTAAATTTACTCAAGTGTTTTAGGTTTTGGGCGAGAGCTTAATTGTGCAAACAAACACCTATTAGAGGGATTTGTTTTTGCTATTCTTTTCTCTTGTAAAGAGGGTTTGATCAAGACTTTGGGTAGAAAGCTTGATCGGTGTATAAGGGTTTCCTCATAAGCCTAGAAAATGGGACGAATCAATAGTGGATTGATTGGAAATCCTTAGTGGGAAGCTAAGGTAGTGGATGTAGACCTTGGTTAGAAGGTTGAACCACTATAATTCTTTGTGTCATTAATCTTTTAAGCTTCCACAACACTTTCACCCAAATTCCACTTCTCCACCACTTGACGAGCAAGAACGGTTGAAGGAATCGAGCACCGAAAAACCCAACAGATTTGGGGACTATTTTGTGAAATTTTCAAAATTTCGAGATTTTATAAAGAACTAAAATTTTTGGTGTGTTTTTCTTTTTAAGAAAATCAAATTAGTGCCACATGTCAAGTATTGATTGGTTAAATATATTTTTTAACACCCATTAACGGTTAGACACCTAAAATTCTAACTTTTGAATTTTTGTGCACCTATTTTTTACCAAAAAAAATACTTTGGGCACCTAAAATTCAAAAAGGGTATACTTTGGGCACCTATTTTTCATTTAAGCCTTTATAATATTATTGTACTAATTGTTTGCAAAGTTTTAGGGTTGAAAAATAATTTTTTTTTAAAAAAATTCAAGTGTGAAATTAGAAAGAAACCTTTTTAGTAGTGACCATAATGTTTATTTTTTAAAACTGGGACCAGAAATGTAAATGGGATAAATGTTAGTGGCCATTGAAGTAGTTTACCCTTATTTTTTTTCGATATCAGGTCAGCAAGCCGTCAATAAACGGCTGAGTGATCAAAAGTTTACGACACGAAAACGTACTTACTGGTCGTTTTTTAGAATCGGTGACCAACTTTGTACTGGGGGAAACATAAATGACCATTCTAGTAGTTAACCCAATTATAAATCTATGTCCAATATAAAAATTTGAAAGAGCATTTTTTTACTAAATAGTGAAATAGAAAAAGGGTAAAAATTATTTCAATATAAAAATTTGGCTTAAGGTTCCTAAACTTTTTCAAAAAAATTAATTAAGTCCTTAGACTTTTTTTACATTCAATTAAGCCTTTAAATTCAAGAAAAAAATTAATTTGGTCTTTTGACCAACGTTGACTGTTAACTTTAATAATTTTTTTAAAAAAATTATGAGACATGTCGCAATATGATAGTGCCACTTGTCATTTCTAGGATTTTTTAAATTTTAAAAATTATTCTAAAAAACAGAATAAATTCTAATTTTGTTTCAAAAATTCTTGAAATTGTAAAAGATATTTTAAATATATAAAAATATTTTTAATTTCGTAATTGTATAATAATAATTTTAATATCTTTATTTTTTAAAATACTTTAATCTTTTAAAAATTATTATTTATTATTTACAAAAATTTTCAATATATTTTTATATATTTTTAAAATAATTTTGCAGATTTTTTTTATTTTTTTAGAATTTATTTTGTTTTAAATATTTTTCTAACGTTTAAAAATCCTAAAAATGACAAGTGGCATTATCATGTTGCGACATGTGTCTTAATTTAAAAAAAAAAACTCGTTAAAGTTAACGGTCAACGTTAGTAAAAGGGCCAAATTAATTTTTTTCTTAAGTTTGAGAGCTTAATTAAGTGAAAAAAAATTAGGGGCTTATTAAATTTTTAAGCCTAAAAAATTTGGTGAAAAAAGTTGGACGATGACAGTGAGAGTGATTACAATTAATTAATTAATTTGTTTCAATTATCAATTTTTTTTTATAAATCTTAATTTTACCTAGAGGAGTGGAGAATATGAGATTATAGAAAGAAAAAAAAGAATGTTCTTAATGGGTTTTGAATGCATGACCTAAAGAAATATGACAAACCGGCCGAATGTGTTTGCTCGTTTTAATTATCAATTCAAAAAATATTTCGTATCGAACATCTAGTTATAAATTTTTTTTAATAGAGATGATATTATGGTCCACAGTAGTTATTAGATAATTGATTCGGTAAAAAAATATTTTAGATATTTAAAAATTTATACATTGGACATTAATTCTCAAATAAGCCTATGTTTTATAGGGCTGTGTTTTGTTTATTCGAAGCAACTTAAAATCATTTAGGGGGCGTTTGGTTCGCGGAAAAGATCATTACCAGTGGGAATAATCTTTTCCGGAATCACATACCCACGTTTGGTTCAAAATCATTCCCACCCAGGGGTAATGAAATATTCCCAACAGTAGCTATTTTTGGCTCTTTTCCCGGGAATGTCATTCCCTCCCTTTTCTTAGGTATTAGACAATTCCCTCCCTTTTGGACAAGAATACCCCTAAAAAATATAGTTATTTTAAAATGATCTTTCCTTTTTGTATATAATTACACAAGTATAAATCTATTTTATTTTTAGTGGTTTAGGGTTTTAATACTTATTATAAAATAATATGATGCATATAAAATAAAAATATATCAGATTTTTATTTTATTTCGATTTTTTTATATATGTGTTTGATTTAAATTTTATTATTGGTATGTGTTTTATTACATTTATTATTTAGATCAATTTTCATAAAAAGGTTTTCATATTATATTTTTTTTATATTTTCTATGAACTTTTATGTAAATATTTTGACTTTAATCTTAAAACTTCAGTTGGTTAAAAAAGAAAATATATTTCAAGGACAATTTGGTAAAACATGCATTTTTCCTATCTTATATTCCTTCAACCAAACAATGTAATCTTACATTCCCGCCAAACAAATCAAACAAGGTAATACAACATTCCGGGTAATATGTTAAGTAATGTAACATTCCGGTAATCTCATTCCCAAAGGTAATCTTACATTCCGTGAACCAAACGACCCCTTATGGTTTTATTGATGAATTTGGATTTTAAAATTTGGATTTTGTTTGGCACATAAATTGACTTAAAAATAAGTAATTTGAATTATATATTTTATTTAAATTTATTTAGATAAAAATAGAAGATTATTTTTGATTTGTTATTATTCTTAAACAATGAAAATAGTTAATTATGCCTACCGAGTCGTGTTGGGTTCAAGTACACTTAGCAAACTTGACTTGAGATCCGAGAACCGAATTGATTAATCCGAATCAAACTTGAAATCGAACCGAACACGATGATTTAAATTTGATCCAAAATCCAAAATAAGCTTAATCGAATCGAACTTCAATTAAACCGAAAGTAGATATGATTCGAATAGACCCGAACAGAAAGCAACTCGAACTAAATGCAACCAGAAATAAAAAAAAATTAAAATAAATAAATAAGGATGAGGTGTGAACTGTCGGACAACTCACCAAAAAGTCAAATATACATGTTATAGAAAGTGATATATAGGGTGAAAAAACCTAACTCGGCCTAAAAATCCGACTAAAATCGATCGATCTTTTATTAACCCGATATCGACCCGATCCGGAATCAACTGACTCGAAAACAACCAAACTGAAAGTCAACCGAACCAAAAATCAACCGACTTGACGCCCTGACCTGATACCCGAATCAAAATCACCATAGACCAGAACTAAAACCAAACCAAATCTAAACTGAACTTAAATTGAATGCAATTAGACCCGAACTAAAATGACTCGTTTGTCACCTCTAGGTTCAAGCAGACCTTATTTTCTTTATATATATATAGAGAGAGAAATCAACCGACTTGACGCCTGACCCGATACCCGAATCAAAATCACCATAGACCCGAACTAAAACCAAACCAAACCAAATCTCAACTGAACTTAAATTAAATGCAATTAGACCCGAACTAAAATGACTCGTTTGTCACCTCTAAGTTCAAGCAGACCTTATTTTCTTTATATATATATATATATAAATCAACCGACTTGACGCCCTGACCCGATACCCAAATCAAAATCACCATAGACCCGAACTAAAACCAAACTAAATTTAAACTGAACTTAAATTGAATGCAATTAGACCAGAACTAAAATGACTCCTTTGTCGTTCAAGCAGAACTTATTTTCTTTATATATATATAAAAATAACAAGCCATGACTCAGACCTGACCCATGAATACATCTACTCAGTTTATATCATCTTGAAATTTACACCTGTTAAAATGTTTATTTTTAATTAATATTAGTTTTATTTATAATGATAATCTTTAGATGGTTCATCGTTGCGTAAAAATAAGATCTTTTAATTTATCATATAACCGATCATCCACAGCCAAAGGGAGGGGTTTAGAAATTTTAGTAAAATGTGACACAAGTGCCGACATGATTGCCATGAATTGATGACCAAATTAGAATCAATCACTAAATACAACAGCTTGCAATGGTAAACTTTAAACAGAAACATTAAAACATGATTAACTAACATTTAATAATTAGTGTTGTATTTTTCTCAACTGAAAAAATTACAAGACACGACACGTTAATAGATCATTTGAAGATTTATTTTTCTTGAAGTACAAGGAAGAAGATACATACACATACCCGTATCGAAAAACTTGCACAAAATCAAACATCATAGCATTTATCCCATCAATCAAACAGAAAGTTACTAAACTTTTTTGCATACGAACAAAAACCGGATAGAAAATGTCAGCAGCCGAAAAAAGTTCTCATCTCATTATTTATAGACACTGACTTTTATTCACTAAAAGTATGTTATGGATGCCTTTTTGTTCTTATATTTGGAGAGCAGAAGCTATGGACCCTGCAAGGCTAAGAATCTCGAATGGAGGTTTGCTCATTACCTCTTTCACTGTTCGAGGGCATGAATCAGTAATCCAGAAATAGGTCAGCCCATTCCCCGGGCGCCCTACATAAATTGAGAGAACATCACCCACTTCAAATTTTTAAACTAAATACAGAAACAATGCATCTGAATGCTATAAACTAACAACACGCTATATATGATTCATGAAATGATCATTCCAGGACGTAACATTACTGACTCTTCGTTTTATTGAAGTACCAAGACGTCCAAAATTCTATATATAGGTGCGTGCAGTACCTCCATTATCATGTTCAAATCGTTGCCATGACCTGTTAGGGAAAATACCATGCGTCACGTAGGCACTTATTTTAGCCGCTCCATCGGCTGCTAATGCTTTCTGCAAGACGTCAACACGGTGAGATGTTAGTATGGAATTACAGACTTTTTACATTCAATAAAAAGAAGAATGAGATTGAAACTTGGAGGGTGGCACATGAAGGATCAGTGAGGAGGAATTCCTACTTATAAGTAACATACCTGGCATTCAATCAGAGTGCCGCCTGATTGAACCAAATCGTCAACAATCACAACATGCCGTCCCACAGCTTCTCCTTCCTTGATACGTACAATTCTTTTGTCCCCTATCCGAACTTTATTACAAACAATCTATTACCAATTCAAGAGGGTTATGCCAGTATCATATGCGATAAACAAGTTTTTTTTTAAGAAAGAGAGAGAGAGACACACACACACAGTTTAACTAAATAAAGCATAAAAATCATCTAGATACAACTCTAAAGCAGAAGGGAGACCTTGGCTACATCCATAAAAGGATAAGAAACCTGCACACATGTGGTGTCACATATATAGAGATTCTTCTACTGCAACTAACTGGAAGAAAACTTCCAGACTATGTTTATCCATATTATTTGTGGTCCACCAAAATAAGAAAATTAGAGAACAGCCGCTGATGGAATACTGGCTCCAACAACATGCTATTTTTATTCCAAAACGAGCTAAAAACTAGATATCACAGAGAACAACACAGCACAGAAAAGCAAACATTCAACATCATGAATATGTGTGTGTGTGTATCCACATGGTTATAACTTATAACAGCAGACTAGAAACTTTTTTACGGTAGAATTCCGGGCCTCTCCAACATATTTAGATCTTTCATTCACCACTAGCCCGATACTAATGCAGGAAACATTATATTTTAAGTGAGAAATTTGAACCCAACATAATATTCCCTTTTACAAGATCAAACACTTGCCCGTGGAGGTCTGCCCATATATAAACACACAATAATAGGTTTCAAATGTATTAACAAATCAAACTCCAGGGCCTTTTTCCTTACATACACTGCATGACTTTTCACAAAAGTGAATAGGCTATTAGACAATGTGGCACTGGAAGTGGTCAGATAAATTAGTTCGTGTAACAAGTAATACTGATAACTGAAAAATGATTCACAAATGCAAACAAAGGATAGGAATCAAAACTTTCGGGCTAGGGAAATGACTTCCGGAATGAATCAATGCACGCTAAACACAACTACAAATGACATAACGCATCGTTGTTTTCTTTGCAGATGTTACATACCGTTGGAAAATGTTGCAGCTGCTTATGAAATCTTTTCCACGCACCATCATCAGGAAATGCGATGGATATCTGAAAATCAAATAAATATTATAGCAGAGTATTAGATATAAAAAAATAGCTCTTTTAAGCATACAGAATGACCAGCTCCACACTTTAAAAATATTTTGAATGAAGAACAACAATCTCCACAAAAACCAATATTCTTGAATTATGAGTTAAAAATCCAAAAACGCTGGACAAAAGAAAAGATTAACCTGCTCTCAATTGAGAAGTTTAGAAGTGTAGAAATCATAAGACAAGAGAACCCTGAGAATTCCTTATAGTACAAGGTTCATGCGTTCATTACAAAATCATTCAATCAACCTACAACAAATCTCACAAAGGTATGTTAGCTCTATTGCTCTAACTTTTCATTATTTTTCAAGTAACTTTGCCCAACACACATATTTAGGACATGGGTTTGATGACCTCCGGGTCCATCCAAATATATGGGAAAACTTGGAATTTTTTAATATTCCTGTGTGCATGCCCAGATTTTACACTCTCACCGGAATACGGGCAACTTGTAATAAAAGTGCAATAACCTTCATCACACAAAAAAAAAACACATAAACACCAAACAGAAAGTCATTAATCTTACTTTGTCAGAGTCAGGGAGCTGTTGAAGCCTATTCATAAGCAACGGAATCCCACTCTCAAAGCAAGGCAGTATATTATCACCAAAGTAGAATCTTTCCTGCAAAAACACAAAACCAAGTCAAAAAAATTTCAAGAAACTATCGGAAGATGCATTTATATATGCATATAACTATATGAAATTATAAACCTGTAAAGCATGGATATCGAATGTAACTAAGCTAGTCGGCCCCCCTCGAGAAGTAGGTATATTCGACAAAATCCTAGCAAGAGTAAAAGCCGTGGCTACATCTCCTTCGTCTTCCATTCGCTCGGAGGTTCCGGTGGGGAAAAACGGGAGAACAAGCGTGAAGGAGGAAATGAACAGTTTCGGCAATGCATAGATAACGGATAACTGCTCGAAAATCACCGACGGCGAACTAAATGAGGCTAAAAAGGCTACATTTTGCCCTCGAATTCCTTGCGCATTTGGTATGAACAAGTTAGGGAATCCGTCTTCAAAAGTCCTAAAATGAATATAATTGAAACTTGTTAACTTAATTAGCAAGGATTTAATTAACAATAATATCTAAAAGGTAATCATTAGATTGAGATCTGACGAGGTTACCGCCAGTTGATGTTGCGGAGTTCTATGGCGTCTGATTCAGCAGCGATTCTCTCGGCAAGCGCCTTGGTCTCGTCGCAGTAAAAGAGGCAGACTCTTTTGGCGGTTTTGACCGAGGAATCGGAGGCCGAAGCAGAGGCCATTGTCATCGGAGATGGAGAATTCAAATGGACCGGTTCGGTTCCGGAGAGGACGTCGACACTCCAATTCGGAGGTTGATTCTCAAAGCTCTTGATCTGACATCGAAAACGACAGCGTTTCTCGTCGTGTAAGGAAATCGAACAATGTTTAAAGGAAGTGAAACCGGAAAGGGACTTCCTTCGGCTAAGGAAATAGGAAGGGAGCGGCGGCGATGAGGCCGCCATAGCGCGGCGGAGATAGGTGGGGGAGAAGTGACGCTAATAACTCGCTTGGTGTCGCTAAATACTAAAGTTAGTTAGAGATGGTTGAATCTAAATACAGAGGTCTCTGTTGATGGGAGTTTTACTAGTTTTCACTTTTCATTTCGCTTTACTTGGTTTTTAGTTTGTTGTTGGTTATTGTCGCTGTCTAATTATGTAAAAATTATTAGATGGACCGGTTTATTGTATTATTTATGGTCTTAGTCGATTAAATTTATTTATCTTAATTTTTATTATTTATTTCTTACAATTTTAATAAAGTGTGTGTAGTTATTTTAAAATAGATGAATTTTATTGGCTGAAACCACAAATAACATGACGAGTTAGGACATTTAATAATTTTTCCTAATTATGTTTTTGGCACGAGATAGGGGATGACTGCTGAGTTGACGGAATAAATTTGTTCAAAGGTTCATTATTCCTTTAAAATGGTTTCCAACAAAAAAATTATTGGTAATGTATATTCAGTGTGTGTTTGGTTCGGGATAAATTATTTCATAAGTATTTCTCATCAAATTATCTATAATAAAAAAATTACAGTAAAAATTATAATATATAAAAATGAATAGAGTAAGTGATATTTATTAGTTAAAACCATTTGATAAAAAATTAATGAATCATGAACAAATTTCTTGTAGATATGACACAAAAGTGTCATACAACATACAAACACGATATATGTGTGTGCAATGAGCCGAAGCTACGGACCTAGGTGGAAGGGCCGTGCCCCCAAATTTCATGTCCAATTGTTTTTAGGTGCTTTTAATTTTAAAACTATATAAATCAAATTTTAGTCCTTCCAAATTTTTAGGTTTAAGTACTTTTTAGGTTACTTTTTTTTGTTTTGAAACTAGACGAGTTAAATAATCATGCACCATCATTTATTTTTCATTTTGAATACTTCTTAAAACTATAAATTTCAAAATTAAACAAATAAAAACATGACACCCTAATTCTTAACATCGAGAGTATGGAGATCGATAAGCAATTTCTTCAAAAAAAAATAATGTAACATGTCAGAAAGAAACTTATGTAATAACGAATAAAAGATCAAAGGCTTATTTTCCCATTGCTGATTTTCAAACATACAATCAGTCACTTGAAACTCCATTAAGGAAGAAGAATAGGAGATACAGACAGTTGAAACTTGAAACACATAACCTGGTTGAGACAATAACTTAATCCGATGTTTATTTTGTTTTTTTGAAATACTTGTGTCCGACACACGAGTACAAGGATATGACCATACCTACGGAAAAACTTGGGAAAAGTTGACTATTCCCGTATCAGACACATATTTGACGCCAACACCCGAATCCGAGTAACATAGCTTATAACCTAAGCGGCCGCATCTTCCTCAAAATAGAAGGTTTAGAGGAATTCAGTCTCCTCGTGGAAAAATGAAATAAAATAATAAATAGATAAATAAAGATGTTAAGACAAGATTCAAGAAACTGGAAGCAAAAGGAAAACAGTTAAAACATCTTATATATTTTTAACTGTCACTCATCAAGTGTAAAAAGACAATCAAGAGGGAAAGAATCAATTACAGTAGTATACGACAAAAGTCGTGTAGTCTTGACATACTTAGCGAGATGAAGGCAGAGCACGCCAATTGTCAGCAAGAAGGAGCGCACGTTCACGAGCAGGTGCTGAGAGTTGTTGAAGGATTACATTTTTTACATGAGTTGCAGCTGTTTCACCAGAGCGCGTAGCAAGTTCAAGGTACACTACAGCTTTCATCATTTCCCCTTCCTGTCCAAGTATTACCATGAAAATCCACATTAGGTCAGATTACACAACTACAGCATTATTAACCTATGTTACTCAGATTTGAGTGTGAGCATTGAATAAGAGTGTGTGAAGTCATGTGTCGGACATGCATGACTAGTACTTTAAGAAACATGAAGAGTTCAAAGAAATAGTTACTAGCACACATGCATGACTAGTACTTTAAGAAACATGAAGAGTTCAAAGAAATAGTTATTAGCACACATGCATGACCTAGAGAAGGGAAATAATGATCAGACAAAGAAAACCAAACTCGGATCATGAAAGAAGCTTGAATACATTTGTCTTTTCTCTTAGCCAACTACAACAGCCACATCGTTTTCATTCATGTTTCTCCATTTTATTTCAACATGTCTAGCGAACAAATTCAAAATCTTTGTTTATGTTACTCAGACTTGAGTGTGCCGCATTATTAGCACACATGCATGCCTTAGAGAAGGGAAATAATGATCAGACCGACAAAGAAAACCAGACTTGGAACAAAAAGCACACTTGCATACATTTTTCTTTCTCTTAACCAACTAGAACACCCTATTATTTTCATTCATTCATATTTCCCCAACCTACTTCAGCATTTCTTGAGCAGGATATTGGAGGGTCATAACCCCAAACTCATGTTTGAAAATGAGGCAAATACGAGGGATCGATATGGATATTTCAAGAGAAAGGAAGTCTTTTCAGAAGTCATTTGTTTGTAAAGAATCCTAGATGTATTAGAACATGATTCTATTATTGTTTATCTACTCAGAAACAAAGAACTAAGAATGCGACATACAGAAAACAAAGCAAGTCCATGTTCAAATTGAGCTTTGCTGTGACCACGATCAGCTGCCCTCCTCATCCATCTCCTTGCGTGTCGACGACTTTGCGACAAGCCAACCCCAGATGAATAACAAAGTGAAGCATTGTACATTGCACGCACATATCCACCTTCAGCAGCTTTGAGATACCATTTAGCCTGAAAACCAATAATCAACAAAGCTACTTATTAGTAATTAATCAGCTAGAGAGGCGTTGGCTAATCACCTAAATGCTAAATCTTCTTAAACAGAAAGGTTCACTTTATGCATACAATTAAAATGGGTAAGCAAAGAAGTTCATACTGCTTCATGAAGATTTCGATGAACTCCAAGACCTTGATGCAAGCAAAGAGCCAACTGGTACTGAGCTCGAACATGGCCCCCAATTGAAGCTTGATACAACCATTTCACGGCTTCCTTGTGATTTTGAGGTTGAGCTGAAAGATCATTTTTTATAAGATCATATGAAATTGAATAATGAACTAAGATTTATGGGAAAATTCTTAGTAATTCTGGCGAAAATACCGTGCAAGTAAGATATTCCGAGATTACACTGGCCGGCAGGGTCGCCGAGGACGGCGGCTTTCTGATAAAGACTAATTGCCTCTTCCTTTAGACCTCTTTCCCAGTAAATAAGCCCCGCATCGACCATCGCAAGCGTAGATCCACACGCAGCGCCTTTCAAGAAAGAGTCGAGAGCTTTATCCAAATTGCGTCGAACACCGCCTCGGCCGTGCTTGAATCGCTTCCCGTAACGCAGCAGCACCATCGCTTCCCTCAACGGCCGGAGCCCATCCCTCCATGACCGGCAAACCAGAGACGCCGCTAGAAGGTTCGGGAAATTAAACGACGCCGCGATTTTCGTCAATATGTCGAAAGGGAGTGCCGAGAAATTAGGACCGTCGGTCGGGGATGTTAACGGAGGTTTTGAACCGATATTGGAACGCCTGGGTAACCTGATATTTTCTTCATTATCGTTGGGTTTCGACAACGGAAAAGCGGTGAACCGGATGCCGTCGGATCGATCCGGCCATGTTTTTTGCTTCATGTCGCTGCCGTACTTTCGCAAGGGCCAATCTCAATTATTTGCAGCATTTATTTATTTGTTTATTATAAATAAAATAAAAATCATAAATAAAAGAAGTCGCGTCACATATGCAGTATGCTTGTAGGAAATCTTCGTTCAAAAAAAATATATATGCTTGTAGGAAATCTGACACGTGGCACTTTTTAACAGACGTTCACATATTTCTGTTACGGCAGCATAAGACATCCTACATAACTTCTTATAATCTATATAAATTTTTAATTAAGATAAAATCTACATAAATTTTTACTCAGTTATAAAATTTTGATACAGAAATTCTTATTTAATTTTATATAAGTTCTTAAAAAAAATCGGTAGTATTTTAAATTTTTTTAGTCTTTCCGGTTTGTATTTCTATTTTCTCATGCGAATTAAAAAAAAGGTAAAACGCAAAATTTGTCCTCAATATTTACAATTTTCAAATTTACCCTTACTCAATTTTTAGTTAAATTTGACTGTGAACCTGATAAACAAGTATAGACATTATAAAATATTTAATAATAATAAAAATTTCTATACTAACACAAGAATGTGATATAAAATGATAAAATAATTGACGTCGATATTTTAATAAGAATAAAATAATATTTTTATTCTCTCACGTTTGATATGACAAAAAGATAAGAATTCAAAAATAAAAATAAACATGATATAATTTTAAGAGTTAAAATAATTGAACCGATAAAATTAGAAGAAAAATATCGCTCAACCTATCTAAAGTTATTAAATTGCACATAAACTTATATAAAGACTCGACGTTAAATAAGATATTTAGTGATTTAGGTCAGATGGATCGATTCGACTTGAAATGCTATTTAATAACATATAATGTTTTTATTTAAATTTATTTATAAAATCATATAAATATCGATAGAAATATTTATTATTTTTAAAATAATAAAGAAGAATTACAAATGAGCCCAAACCAACATAAAAATCGAAATTGAATCAGGTATTTGACTGACACCACCCGGCGGCTCATATGTTCAAATGTTTTTGTTTTTATATTTTTGTATTGTAGTTTCGGACTTTCGGGTTCTTATGTGAGCAATTATGACGATAATCAAACATATAAAAGATCTAAATGGGTAAATTATATCAAATACCACTGAATTTTATGTTTAGTATTAAATATATCTCTGAACTAAAAATCGATATTATTTTAACACTGAAATTTAGTTTAAATTTGGGTAAACTATACTAATGACCACCCAACTATAGGGTTGATGTCGATTTGACCACTATATTTTCAATTGCGTTAAATATACGACATAACTATTTAAGTGGTTCCAATGTAGCCACATGCCGTTAAAAAATAAACGGCACAGATGATGTGGAATATTTTGCTTATTTTTTTTCCACGATGGATATATAAAATAAATATTTATATGCCACCTAAACAATTTTAATAAAAAAGACGTTGGATTTTGTCTATTTAAAGAAACTCTAATTTCTAATTTTTTAATTTTCACTCATTCTTAGGATTTCACCAAAAAAAAATCTGTTCAAGGTTGTAGAGGGTTATGGAGGAAGAGATGAATTGGATATGCTATTGTGGAGCTCGTTCTACGCTAACAACATGTTGGACTGATGAAAATTCAAGTATGAGGTTTTGGGGTTGTGAAAATTATGAAAAAGGAGTTAAGGGCTGTAAGTTTTTTTGCTGGTATGATCCATTAGTGAATGCTAGGTTGAAAGCTGCCATTGTTGGTCTTCGTAGAAGGATCTGTTGCTATGAAGAATTAAAGGAAGAAAGAAAGAATTTTGAGAATTTTGGGTCTTAGTGTTGTGTTTTTTGTTAGATTTTTTTGGAACACTATTCTCTTAATTGAAATTCTGGGAATTCTCTTAATTTTGAGTTTTGGTGTTGTGTTCTGGAAATTCTGAGAATTTTGGGTCTTGGTATTGTGTACTATGCAAATCCAGATTATAGTAACTAGATTTAATTTTTTTTTCTGAAAATCATCTTGGTATCATGTATGAATTTAGGGAACTGTAATTTGTGTTTAGGTTATTTTTAATGTTTTACCAGCTTTTGTAATGTAACATGATCCTATTTGTGCAATGAAAAAATCAGTTTGATGAATGCGTTGTTGATTGTGTACAAGAAATTACATAAAACAAATGTATTTCATTAGAAATTACATAAAGTAAATTGTAAACAATTTGTATAATAACTAATAATTTTATAATGCCATTAAATTTAGAACTTAATAACTAATAATTACATAAAGCAAGTGAAGTAAATATATTCATCATTCATATATATATATATATATATATATCTAAAGTTTGAAATGAAGTATGTTCATACATCACATAATTTTTTACCAATACATGTGTTTGAGCATGTAATTGATACATCACTTTAAAAAATTGACCTAATAAAGTAAGTCAAACAAAAAATCTGTGATATTTGTTTTCACAACAATATAACCTAGTTTGGTCAAATGTTTGCAATACACAAAAAAAAGAATCTGTTGTGAACAGACTCAAAGATCAACCCTTGGAGATGGTTGACTTGCACTACTTTCTTGGCTCATATGTGTAGTGGGGGTGAGCATCCATCTAACAGTATGGACTTGTGAAGTTGATCTTAGAGTTGAGATACCAGCATGGCTGGTTGTTGTTGGGGTGATTTTATCATGGCTTGTTATTGGGGTTGCTCCAGCTCTTCTAATCTGCAAAAAATGGTAAACTCTTCAACCAAGTAAACCTAAAAAAATGAAATTATGCATTTGATTACAAAAAATAAATCTTACTGGCAGTTTCAAAATTCTAGGAGCTCTTGCAGAAGATGAGGATGCTTGTCTTCTGATATTGCCACCAACCTTCCCCTTACAAGTTCTAATATTATGTCCACTTTCTTTACATTTTTTACAGTAAATTTTGACACCCCTCTTTGACAGCTTACCAGGCTGAGATGGTGGTTCATCAGCCTCTCTTCTTCTTTTCTTGTGAGGTCTTTCTGGAGGTCTTCTAAATGTAGGTGGTAGGATAGGCTCTAATGTTTCTTCATTACTCTATTGTTTCTCATCCCTCACTGGACTTATCAAATGAGAATATATAGCCCTTTGCAGTTGACATGAAATAACAAGAATGAACATACTTTTTTGGTCTATCTGAAAGTGATAAAATGACAGAAATAGCATGCACACATGGAATGCCTGCATGGAACAAATATTAAATTAACAAACAAACTATTAAAACAATTACAAAAAAATAGTTACAAAATTGTCCAAACAGATACAAATACAGTTACAAAAAAAAACAGAAACCAATATTAAATTAGCAAACTCATGCTTAACTTAGGGCATTCTACTTATACAATCCAAATAAAACAGTTATAAAAAGGGTAAACTATACTAATGACCACCCAACTATGGGGTTGGTGTCGATTTAACCACTATTGTATAAACAGTCCAAATAAAACGCATGCTTAACTTAGGGCATTCTACTTATACCTATTAAAAGACATGCTATTGTATAAACATTTATAAAACAGAAACCGACATTTTACTCTCACATTTCACCAAAGCATGAAAATATTCATATTATTTTATAAAAATTGTAATAAACTCAACAAATACTACATTTTCTACTTATACCTGTTAGTTCCCATTTTCTGCAAGAGCATGTCCAAGCTTGAATGTTAACAGAATGTTGAGTTGAAGGACTACATGAAATTTGGTACATGTGTCCACCAATATAAATGGGTCAACAACTGCATAAAAAATGAACAATTAGCACAACTTGAACAAAAATAAATATTGTTTTAAGTGACTAATTATACCTATGTACTAGTGATGTTGCATGGTCAAGCTTCTTTTAAATTTTAGGGCACAAAATCTCAGTCTATTTTTCAACCAGATCTTTTCTTTTAGCTAACCTTTGCATCATTTTTGTTCTGATTACCTCCACCAATGTAATAATTGGTTTGTCTCTAGCTTCAACAATTAACTGATCATACAAAATAGTACAAAGTTAGTAAAAAGTTATTTGTATATTTGTAAATAACTAGTTTACGGTAAAAAAAATACCTTATTGAAATATTTACAGTTGTTATTCAAAAGCATGTCTGACTTGCATGTGATAGAAAAGTGTGACTTGGACCACATTCTTGGGTATCTAGGTGCCAATCATTTTCAAGCTTTTTCTGACAAACCCTACAAAAAGTGAAAGTTAGTGGTCATATATAATTCAGCAAAATATAAAAATAATTTTAAAATTCACATAATTTACCTTCAATTCAGCCATGGCAGATTCAAACTCCCTAGGATATGTTGCCTTTGCAGCTTTTCATAGTTGATCCTTAAGTGATTTTTCAACAAAATCATTAGTTTTAGAGTTAGAGTACAAATGCTTAACATGTTCTGTGTTCAGAATAAGGGAACAGTTTCGGCATAACTTCCATTAGCCCTTATACATTACAAAATAAAAAGTTAATTAGTAAAATTAAACTGTAAAATTTACTTAACAAAAAAATAAATAAAATTAGCCACACCTTTTATCTATCAGTCATAAAGGTGAACCTATGAGAATTGTTTATTTCTAAATCAGTGGCTAATATTTTAAGAAACCAACACCAAGATGATTGACACTCACTCTCCACAACAGCAAATGCAATTGGATAAATTGAATCATCTGCATATGTTCCAATAGCTGCCAACAGATGACCATGATAGTACCCCTTTAAGTGACATCCATCCAAACCAATAATATGCCTACAACCAGCCTTGAATCCATCCTTTATTGCTTGCATACAAAAATATAATCTCTCAAACTGCCTCTCATCTAACTTACAAACTACTGTTGTCCCTGGATTTGAGTACTTCAATTCACCAATGTAATCACACAGTTTTACATACTGGTCATGAAAGTTCCCATGCAATTTTTCAAGAGCCAAATTTTTTGCCCTAACACACTTACTCTTGTGTACTGTAATCCCCCAATCTTGGTGAACAATTTGTTTCAAAGAATTAACTGAAAAAGTGGGATCAACATAAAAATTGTTGAAGTACTTCTCGGCTATCCACTTAGCAGTTACATTAGGATTCAGAAACTCTCTAAGACAATTATGTTTACCATGCAATGACTTAATCTGCCAAGTACCTGAAGAAGGATCTTCACCATTAATTGGAGTTGCCCATAAAACCCATAGACACCCTCCCTTACATGTTACTTTATTCTTTTATTATCATTTTTTTTCAACTTCACACTGTACCTATTTTTAATACTATACATCTTAATTGCTTCTTTCAGTACAATTTTATTTGTAAATATCAAACCAACCTTCATTGGAGGATTAGACATGTCTGACATACTATTAAACTCAGGAAATTTAAATTTTTTTGGTGGACCATGTGAATCTGACTCATCTACACTGTGTAGTGAGTCAGAATGTTCACTGTCACTTTCAACCTCTACTTCATCAGTGTCTAACCCTACATTCACATTATACACTTCATCCTCTGAAGTAATAAATTTATTTTCACTGTCATAAAACCTAGACACATCAGTGGTTGACTCAAATTGAGCAACAAATTCTTCATCTTCTGAGTTAGACTCAGGTTCCGTTTTTATCCTAGCCTCAGATTTAAAAACATCATTATCAACAAAATTCATTTTAGGTTCAGGCTGAACATGTTTTACAACTTCTTCTAAGTACATGTGAACATAATAATCTGTAGGTAAATTACTAACCATTTTCATCACATCAGTATCCGATTTTAGTTGTTTTACTTCTAGTAGATTATCTGCTAATTTCTAAAAGACCTTAACTACACAAATAATCATTAATGTTTCAATCATAGCAGTAACTTCAAACATTGACATTTTATCAATATTGAAGTAGTCAAAATAATCCACTAATTTTTCATTATATTTTACCCTAGGCTTCCTAACAATAAAACCACCATGATGTACTACAACGTTGAACATGTCTGAATTGACCCCTATTAATTAAAACAATTTTAAAAAGTTCAGTTTTTGTTCAAATAATCCTACTATGTATACACCAAAATACAGACATACAATATTATTCATTCAAAAAACATGCATTTCTTAGACAGTTTACCAACATAGATTTGATACAAAGGATTTAAAAACACCCACCCTTATATCAAGCAACAAAATATTTGATACAGTTTACCAACATATATTTGGTACAAAAGTTTTAGACAACAACAAAATACTAACCTTAAACCCTACAATAAGATTATATCAAGCAATAACAATGTTTCAAAAACCAAACACCATTGAATTTAACATAATAGATAAGCAAAACAAAGATCCCACTATTATTATGCAATATGTATTATGTCTACTAAACAACAGATAAATAAAGAAACAAAGCTAAGAGAGATCCCCTACACAACCAAAAAAAATCCCACCATTATGTCTCACGTTATGTCTGTATTATGTCTACTAGAAAAAAAATAAGCAAAACAACAAATAATTATGTCTGAGAGATCCCCTACAACAACCAAAAAAGACCCCACTATTATTATACAATCTGATTTATTAATAGTGAAAGCACGTGCAAACCATCTAAAAATAATAGGACCACAAATAATTTTCAAATCAGTTTTTTTTCCTTTTCAATTAGTGCAAAACAATCGTTTATATTAACCCTAAACAATCAAAGATGCAAATTAAACACATTTTAACCCATATATTAACCTATACATTAACTCTAAAGTATTTACTCTTGAATCATTTATAAACCCCTAAACTAAAATATTAACCCTAAACCCATATTTCAACTATTAACCCTAATTCGAAACATAATTTTAGTATTAACGCTAATCCCCAAACTATTAACCCATAATTTTAGTATTAACATTAAATTTAAACTTTAAACCCAAAATATTAACCCTGATCTAAAATCAAACAAACCACATAACAAAAAGAAGAAGATTATTTACCGTATTTCGCACTGGATTCATCTTTTTCGCGAAGAACTCCATTAATTTTCAACTTCTCCCACAGACTTTCTCAGAGATGAATCGTCCTTAAAAAGTTTTGATGACTTTCTTGAATCGTCAATTTTTTTGAGTTTGAAAGTAAAAGTCAGATTAATGACTTTGTCGAGAATTGTAATGACTTTGTGTCATTTTGGGTTTTTTTTCCAACGTGGAAATTCTATATTTTTAAAATACACATAATTGATTTCGTTACTCAGTTAACAGCCACATCAGCAGTGCCGTTTATTTTTTAACGGCAGGTGGCTACATTGGAACCACTTAAATAGTTATGTGGTATATTTAACGCAATTGAAAATATAGTGGTCAAATCGACACCAACCCCATAGTTGGGTGGTCATTAGTATAGTTTACCCTTTAAATTTTAATTATATTACTTGACCGTCAAAATCCTTCCACGTTAGTGCACGTTGACCGTTAAAATTATCCATGCCATCGATTTTAATGGCCCAATAATATAATTAAATTCTAAATTAAAATTTAGTATTAAAATGCTATCAATTTTTAATTTAATGGCATAATCTATACACGATTAAAAGTTTGGCAGTATTTGGTGCAATTTACCGTAAAATTTATTGCCGAGTATTTTAATTGATTTCCTAACTACATTTAAATTATGGAAAATACTTTGATGCACAAGCTTGTGTAAACTTTAGTTTACAGAAGCCCTTTAATTTTAGGGTTTAGGGTTTAAGATTTTAGGTTAGGGTTTAGGGGTTTAGTATGTAGGGTATATAATTTAAGGTTTATGGTTAGAATTTAGAGTTTAGGGTTTAGGGCTTAGGGTTTAGGTTTTAGGTTGCTAGGGTTTGTGATTTAGATTTTAAATTTTATAAAAGGATTGTGTAAAAGAAATTTACACAGCTTGTGCATCAAAATAAAACCCTTAAATTATTTAATATTATATTAAAAAATTGAACAAAGGACATTTGCATTCAAAACAAACACAATACAAAGCATAACGATAACAGGGGAATCGGAAAAGAAACACAACCAACAAACTGGAAGAATGTCCAACATAGCCAAGGAAGTAAGGATGGGCATTTTACCCGACCCGACTTGATCGGGTCGGGTTTTTTAAATAAAAAAATAAGTTCAGTCGGATTTTTATTAAGAGTGAAGTCGGGTCAGGTCGGATTTAGTTTTAAAGTAAAAAATATTCGATCCTGACCCGGGACTAATTGTGTAATTTCCCCTAATTTTTAGGGATATTTATAATAATACTCATCTTTATTTTTATATAATTATGTCTTTAAAATTAATTTTTTATTTACAATTTAGTCCTTAAGTTTATTATTTTCTATGATCAAGTCCCCTAAAATTATTTTTACAACTATGTCCCTAAAATTAATTTTTTTCTATAGGTCAGGTCGGGTCGGGGTCGGGTTTATGGTATTATTTTTGGGTTGATTTTTTAAAGAATGAGGTCGGGTTCGAGTTTAAGATAATTATTTCGGGTTGGGTTCGGGTGGGCTAAAGACCCCGACCCGTGCCCATCCCTACGAGGAAGAAAATGACGGTCAAAACAATACCAAAAAACAAGAAACACATAAACAAAAAAAAAACAAAAAAGTAGCTAACAAATAGAACGCATGGGAGAAAAATCGAGCTCGAAAAGCGGAGAAGCCAACATCTATGTGCCTGTATTATATGTCCTTTTGGGGGGACACCATAGCATTTTAGCGGTGAACGTAATGCAACAAGAGCATCCAACAGCAGTGACGCGACTAGATCTTGAAATGACGAAGGCTGAAGGGGCATGAGAACGTAGGGTGGAACCAGGTCGACGAACGGACCACCAACAAAAACCAGTTCATTCCGAGCACGATCTTGCCTGCATTAAACAAAGAAAAAACAAAACAAACACCAGAAAAACAAAAACATACGCTAAAACTCAGCGAATTGGGGACTAGAACCAAAAGCACCAATGGTAGAGGGTCAAGCCTCCGACCGCAACGAAAAAAACTAACTAAGCGAGCGCCAGTTCACCGTTCCATAAAGGAACCGAATCCCCTTAAAACTCAGACTCAAGGGTGGAGGGAGAGCTCCGTGGGAGATGACATATGCCTCCAAATGTTCAAACGACTCATTACAAAAAAAAGAGACTTATTTAATCGGAAGAGACCCTAACTAGACTATTGATAACTGGTGGCCGGTGAGAAAGAGCAACGCAAGGGATATGTTTCTTTTGGGAGGGGAGGGGGAAATTGAGAGAGAAAGAAAAATAAAAGCAAAAATAAAAGTAACTTTCTTCTATACATTATAGTATATATTAGAATATGTTCGTTATTTACGTTTCATAAAATTATATTAAAATTTTTAGACCATGAAATTGTTTTAACGTAATTTAGTAAATTTCTTTCCTAAAAAAAATTATTGGAAAATAGAAAAAAAAAAACTAAAGAGAAGGAAACGGTAGTAAATAAATAAACAGAAAACATGATAATTTTTTTACGTGTTTATTTTATATTCTTTTTAGAATTAAATGTTATTTATATATTATTACATGTTAATAATTTTTTTAGTATCATTGCTTTCATGTATTTTTGACGTGTTTACATTGTTTTTTTCGTTTAACTTGTTTGTTTATGTTATTTTCTTGACCTTTTCAATTCATGACATGCTTTGTATAATTAGTCATTGTAATCAACTTAGGTAGAAAAAAAAATAAACTTAACGAGTGGTTTTAGTGAAAAGATGATGCAATTTATCTTAAAAAATTTAAGTTTGAGCACTTACATGTATGTTGTCAAATGATTAAAAAAAATATGAACATATACAAAAAGATAACCATATATTCAACAAATTTTAGATAAAAATATTTGTTGCATAACGGTTTTGATGTATTTAAAGTATTATGATTTTATATAATTTTCAGTGATACAAACTCACATACCACATTACAAAATCTCGTGGCTCGAAGTCTCAAACTTTCTATACAAAAATTCTTATACATTAATAATTCATTACATGTAAAATTTAACTTTTGTATATATTTGTGTCGTGTTCATGTAATTTTGTGTATTTTTTCTTTAGAGGAGAATCGTCCTGAGGGTCCAAATCAAAGGTATATCAACAAGATAATCAAATGAACGTTGATTGAAGAGACAACATTAATTTAACCCTGAAAAAATTGATATAAAAAAAAACGACATCCACTCTTTTCATTAGAAAAGGAAAAAATAATAAATAAAAATGCACAAAAATTAAATATGCAAATATAAAAACTAAGAAATAGAAAGAAGAAGAAAAATAAAAAGAGAAAATAGAATAAAACATAATTTCTTATACTTTCTTGAATGAATGTTAATTATGTACATGTATTTCATTTTAATAAAATCATATATTCCAAACACATATCATAAATAAATTATTTAATATCATAGGTAAGAAATAACATAAATGTCAATGGCTAAATGTAATATATATATATATATGTATATATTTGTGTGATTGACAATGAACATGAAAAAAATAATCAATAAATTAATTATTGACTACGAAATAACTGGATATTTCTAAGAAAGTTCTAAAAAAATAACATTTATAAAAAATATATATTTATAAACAAGTTAGTCAAAAGCCAAAGGATGAAAGCTGGAAAGAAAGAAAATATATAAAATTAAAAGCCATGATTCATGATTTTTATTTTCAACTGCAGCTTTTTAAGTATTTTTTTTAACAAATGATAGCTCATATTAATTAAAGAGAAAAACTCAAAATTAGAAAAGCGTCTATAAAATAAAAATAAATGAATGAGATTGTTGCGTGTAAATAAGACTATCGCAAATAGTGCAAGTGTACACGACACAAGTAGTAAAGTGATACTAGAGTATCAGATATCGTCTTCACAGGGACTGGAAGTAACTCTATCCTTAGATTACTGCACAAGGAAAAGGAATAGTTTAAATGAATGTTGAAAGAAATCTTGAATAAAAACTAAAGTAAAGATAAAGGAATTAGATTGAGAGAATAGACCGGTATTGAATTGCTCAGTAGTGCAAGAGTTGCACTGTTTAGAGGACTTCTGTCGTTATGTCGTCGTTCTTGTCGCGGCAGCACCTGTTGCGGCAGAGGTCCATTGTTGTCGCGGCAGCGACCAACAACTTCGTACTTCAAGCTTGGCAAGAAACCCTGTTATGACTTGTCCTATCCCTAGGTCCAAGTTCTGTTGATGAACACGTCTTGGATGATACCTCCCGACGTGAATCAAGGGTGAACACCAATATTTGTGAATTCTTCTTTAGCCACTTAACCTTGTACTTATCCCTAAGCCAAGATGGTTTAACCATAAACTGGAAAACGCGTATTTACTCCTTTCGTATGCTTAACTCTCCTGATATCAAGCAAATAGATAACCTCACAATGCTCTCCCGATGCTCTTATGAGATATTGACAAACCAGAGTAAATAAACTTGAAGTTTTATTACTTGAACAGAAAAATCCTAAGAACAATTACAATCCTCACAACTACTTTACAAATCAATCCTTAGCCCTTGGGGAAGTTTAGAACATGGTGAAGAGAGAGAAACGACTAGGGTTTGGGGAAGACGACTAGGAATGAGATATCCTTCCCTAGGTCGGGTTACATGCCTTTATATAGGCATTGGGTCCAAGTTTTCTAATATGGCAAGAATACAAGTTTAAATTAAAGTACAACACATCACAATTAGATAAAATTGCACAGTTGCTACTGATTTTGGGTACTTTTGCAGGTATCTACTGCGACAGACCCAGGGCAACAAAGGAGCAGAGGCAAATTGCGGAGCTAGAGTCGAAAGGCACAGTCTGTTGTGACATCTGCCGTGGCAGCCACGATGACAGTGGAATGCTGAAGAGGAAAAGTGAAGTGGAGCTCGACAGATAGAGGATTTCAAGCCGGTTTGTCGTGGACCACTCCCATATTTTTCTAAGCCCTGAAGCAGAAGGAAGGTCAGGCCCAAAGTTCAAGGAAGAAAGTCAAGGCAAGATAGATGCCTTTAATTCGTCCTCTTTTCTTGCCTTGACTTTCTTCCTTGAACTTTGGGCATGGCCTTCCTTTTGCTTCAGGGCTTAGACAAATATGGGAGTGGTCCACGACAGATCGGCTTGAAATCCTCTATCTGTCGAGCTCCACTTCACTTTTCCTCTTCAGCATTCCACTATCGTCGTGGCTGCCACGGCAGATGTCACAATAGACTGTGCTTTTCGACTCCAGCTCCGCAATTCGCCTCTGCTCTTTTGCTGCCCTGGTTCTGTCGCAGCAGATACCTGCAAAAGTACCCAAAATCAGTAGCAGATGTGCAATTTTATCTAATTGTGATATGTATGCAAAAATTTATCCTAAATGCAATGAATCATGCTTGAGTGCAACAAAAATATAGGTAAATGAGGGGTAAAATATAGAACTTTTATGCACTCAACACACCCCCAAACTCAAGTTCTTGCTTGTCCTCAAGCAAATACAATCTAACTAAGAATAAAAACTTTTTGGCTTGGCTTAATTCAGTGAACTTTCATTACCTACAACACATTCACTATCAAGAGCAGTACCTTGTCGGGTGTTATGAATTTATCCGGAACAATGCTATAATTCTTGTGCAAGTGTGTGCAGGTTTTGTGAACAAACATGTGCCTAGAGTCCCTTAGTTACCGGAATAGTCATGCTACTCACTTGAATTTTATGCCAAATTTCATTTTTTTGGAGGCAATTCTTAGGCTCCTTTAGTTTTTTTTTGAATTAGACTCAATGTTTTTCTTATTTTCTTATTTTGATTTTAATAGAGCCTGTGTTTGGGCACCTCTAGCTATCTTCCTAGAGCCGATGTTAGGCACCTCTAGGGGCATTGAGTCTAAGTTCTTCTTTTATTCTTTTCCTAGAGCCAGTGTTAGACACCTCTAGTGGCAATTCAAGTGGTTAAGCTTTTCCTACTCTAGTTTACTAACAGAAGTCTAGATAACATACAAGTCACAAGGGTGTTTTTGAAGTTTAGAACTATAGCAAGGCTCTAAATAATTCCTAAAACATCCTAAAGGCACTGTCTCGACAGAGAATGTCGCGACAGGTAAGTTCAGTTCAAAGACTTAAGCCAAATTTTTTTGACACAAAATAACTAAAATGAGACACAAGACACAAATTAAAGACACAACTAAAAAGTTCATTAAAAGAGGGATGCCTACCCCCAAACTCAAGGGTTGCATTGCCCTCAATGCATGACAACAATTAAAAATAAAAAACAACATCACAAAAAGATAAAATAACAGTAGAGACAACAAGTAAAATAGAAAAGCACTTAAGTGGATGAGCTGTCATCGCTGCTGCTGCTGATATGGAGCTGCCGGCGGGCAGTGACCTTGACGGCAGAGGGGATGGGAGATGGTGAGGCGATCTTCTTTTTGGCCTCTCGAGGTGGCTGGACTCAGGTAGGTGAAATCTTGGGGGCCTTGTCCAGGACCTCGATGTCATCATAATTGCTACTGCTGTTGTTCGATCTGTTGTGGCAGGGCCCTTCAATGGTTTCATTCAGCTTCTTCCTCTTCATCAGAGGGAAGTCTTTCGATATGTCCTGGATGACAGATGGTTTCGAATCAAAATCGTTCCGCCAGACGGAGGAGGAAGAGAACCCTTCAAAGTATTTTGGGTCGATCTCCGGTAGTGGTTCCTTCCTTTTCTCTCCTCGAGGAGTGGAAGATCTTCTGTCGCCATCTCCGGTCATGGAAGACGGTGATGTGGAGGCAGCAGTGGGTGTTCTGGGGCTAGCAGCAGCTGTGAGGGTGGCAAAAAGAGTTTATGGGAAAGAAGGGAACTGCACGTTAGGAAAATTTAAATTAGTTTTAATAAAATTTACGGTGGCGGCAGTGAAATCCCTCATATATCCCATGAAGCCTAGCTGGTGTTCCTCCATCTTCTTCAGCATCTGTAAGATTTGGCTGGAGGTGTCTGCCGGTGGTGTGGCCGTCGTCTGCTCTGGTTCTGCCGTGACAAGTTCAGGGGAGTCAGGTTCTGTTGTTGCTTCTGTCGCGGTAGTGGGGTCTATGTAAGACAGGGGAGTGGCAGCCTTCAATTCCATCAAACTATAGATGTTCTGCTGCGTCCATCCTTTTCCTCAGATTTTGACATCTTCATTGATCTTTGGCACGTTGTTGCCTCGGCAGAGTGTGGTGATCATGTAGGGGAAAAATAGGGGGCCCGTTGGTCAGAGTGCACACTCAAGGATGCCGTCTCGGATGTATCTACCAACGTTGATTTGCCTCTCATTGAGGATGGAATGTACTAGGGCTAATCTCTGCCGATCCACCGTACTATTGTGTGATGTGAACATGAGGCGTTTCTTCACGAAGTGGTTCCAAAGCTTTGCTTGCGGTGTGAGCTGAGTCCTTCGCACTGTCCATCCGTGCTTGAGATCATTGTTCTATTGCGTGCCCTCTTCTGTCAGCTCTGCCATGACAACATCGTAGTCTGCCGGTGACAGATGGTTTACGAACCTCCTATGGGCATCTTTCTTCTTACTCACATAGAGACCATACAATGTGTTGATGTATGCCGGTTCAAGGGATATCTCCTTAGCCCTGACAGTTACTGTCGTGGCATCTTTGTCGGGGATGGTAGCGTAAAACTCTCGCACCAACGTGACGTTTATCTCCTCTGGCTGGACGACGAACATCTGCCATTTGAGTGCGATGATCTTATTGGCGATGAAACTTTCGAGCCCTAATTCTCCCGTCTTTTGGGTGTAAGTGAACCCTCTTTCTTCTCACATCTCTCTCTTTTGGAGCGAACCATAATACCTCTGCTCCGAGTCTATTGATGCGAAGCGGTCGGGTATTCTGCTGTGGCTGGGTGTGGATGCTACCGTGGCAGAGGTGGAGGCAGCACTCTTTCGAGTTGATTTGGTAGTCATCGTGAGGAAAATTGTAGAAAAGCAAAAGAAAAATTTATGAGATCTAATTTCTGGAAAGCAAAGTAGAGAGAATGAGAATGAGATGAAAAATGAGATGGGAGTGAGGGTTTATATAGAACGGGTTTTCTGCCCGTTGGGACTGTAACGGTAGGCACAAATAACGGGGCCAGTTGTCACGCTGTTTCCTGACGCGTCTGTCACGCGTTTCCGCGTCTGCTGCGCGTTTGCGTGTTTGTCGCAACAGCTCCGTGACATGCTGTATTTTTCGCGTCTGTCGCGACAGCTGGTGACAGGCTATGACAATAGTTGTCCGTTGGGCTTTATGGGCTGTTGTGAATGTTGTGGGCTGGTTCATTCCTCCTCTTTGCCTTGCTTCCTTTATTTCCTAAAAATAAATAAACTAAATTAAAATCTTATTTCCTAAAAATAATAAATAAATAAAATTAAGTTAAATTAAGGATGCCTTAAGGGGCATCTCCTAAAGTAACTACTTCCTGCATCCTTGGGGCTTCAGTCCCATGATAATTCTTGAGCCTTTGTCCATTGACCTTGAATTGGTGCCCATCCTTCATTGATCTGATTGTAATGACACCATGGGAAAAATTTGGACAACTTGGAAAGGGCCAGACCACCTAAATTTAAGCTTTCATGGGAAGAGCTTCAACCTAGAGTTGAACAACAGTTCCCTGCTGCCCTGGGCAGAACTGTTGTGGCAGTAGTTTTCTATCGTGCCACTTCTATGTTTTGTCCTTGTAGATCTTGGCGTTGTCGTATGCCATTGCTCGAATTTTCTTAAATTCATTCAAGTCTAGTAGCCTTTTCCGCCCTGCCTTGTCCTAGTCCATATTTACTGTCTTAATAGCCTAATATGCCTTATGTTCTATCTCGACAGGTAGATGGCAAGTTTTCACATAAATGAGGCGATAGGGTGACATTCCCAATGGTGTCTTGAATGTTGTCTTGTATGCCCAGAGTGCATCATTTAGATGTAGAGACCAGTCCTTTCGAGTTGGTTTGATCATCTTCTCTAGGATGTTCTTTACTCCTCTATTTGATATCTCGGCCTGCCCATTGGTTTGCAGGTGATATGTTGTTGCAGTTCGGTGTTTTACTCCATATTTTCTTAATGCACTAGCAATTACCCTATTGTCGAAATGCCTCCCCTCATCACTAATTATCGCCCTTGAGATGCCAAACCTTGAGAAGATGTGCTTGTGAAGAAATCTTTGCATAGTCTTGGCATCGTTCTTTTGAGTGGCGATTGCTTCTACCCACTTAAACACATAGTCTACTGCCAGTAGGATGTATAAATTCCCACAAGAGGCTGGGAATGGTCTCATGAAGTCGATTCCCCAAACATCAAAGATTTCGACCTCAAGTATGTTCTGTAGTGGCATCTCATGCCTTCTTGATATGTTTCCAGTCCTTTGGCATTTGTCACAACTCTTGTAAAAAGCTTGTGCATCCTTGAACATTGTAGGCCAATAGAAACCATATTGCAGAATCTTGGCAGCAGTTTTATTTCCTCCCAAGTGTCCTCCATAAGGGGCATCATGGCAGTGGTGAAACACTTCTTTTTGTTCCTCCTGTGATATGCATCTCCTAATAATTTGATCTGCACAATGCTTAAAAAGGAGAGGTTCGTCCCAATAATAATGTTTTGCATAATTTTTGTAACACCCGTGTTTTGAGGTTAGGAGTTAGGCGTGTGTGTTTGGTTTGAGTCATCAAAATCGATTTAATTTAATTAGACCTTAATTTTGAGTTAAACGAGGTTTAATATTAACATGGTGGCATTTTTGTAAATAACTTGAAAATAGTGAAGACCACTTTTTGAATCAAAAAAAGAAAAAAAAAAAGAAAAGCTATCTTCTTTCCCCCCATCTCTTTCCAACGTGAAAAGGAGAAACCCAAAACCCTCCCAAGCCAAGTTACTATTCCATTTGATTTCTCCATCAATTCAAGAGCATTTTCGAAGGTAATTGCATATTTGAGTTCTCCTCAAAATCCCCATCATTTCTATGGTTTAAAATTTCAAAACCATCATCCTTTTAAAATTTCAAGTTTTTCAAGTTTGATGAAAATTTGGATTTTTAATGGGTTTTTCATTTGTTTTTGGTTTGTTGAGTTGGGTTTTGAATTAATCTCACTTAGATACACCTAATATCTTAAAATGGAAGGATTTTGGGAAAAATCCCGAAGTGGGTCTTTGGGGCATTTTTCAAAGTGTCAAAAGTTGAGTTTTTAGTGTGTTTTTGTGTTGGATTGAAGGGCCGATGGTATAGGGTTATTAGGGAAGTGTTTTGAAAGCTTTTAGATGTCATTTGGGTGTTGAAAATTATAGTTTTCAGCTGGGTATTTGGGGAGCACGAAAGTGGAAGTTTTGTGGTTAGTTTGGGTTTGAATTTGTGAAGCTATGACATGTGTTTGTGAGTTGGGTTTGTGACTTAGTATAGCATTGAATTGGTGAGTAATATTTGTGTTTTGATTGGTTAGAAGCTAGAGGAAACATCGGAGAAGGATCAGGATCAAATCCGGGAATTGAGGAGGCTTGACTCGCTTGCTTGGTTTGCTAAGGAAGGGTGGTGAGTAAAACTTTAAATTGCTTTAAAGATGGTTCAAGTGTGTGTAGTGGAGGTATTGGAATGGACTTGGTAGGCCATTCCAAGGTAGAAGTTAAACTGGTAGTTTAACTTCTTGTTTGTTAATAAGCTTTAGATGCCTATGCCTATATTGATCTTATGAGGTGTGAATTGATTTTGTATGTGTATACATTGATATGTGTGTGATAATGGTTGTATGATAGAAATGATGATTGTTGTGATGTGGTTTAAGAGAAATTGGTACTAGTTAACTTACCGGGTGTAAATGATCGATCATTAGGATTAGTGTGCACACGTTTGAGTCAAATTCGTGCGTGGCCTTGATGGCGCTGAGTCATCAAGGAGGAGTACGGTGATGTAATATTCCACCAGAAATTATTTATATATATACGTGATGATGAGTGGAATCCTATCCGTAGGGCATGTGGTGATGAATGGAATCCCAGCCATGCAAGGTCCGGTGATGAGTGTAATCCCACCGAGGTAATGTTGTTGTTGAGAGTAAATCCACACATCCGAGTAAACTAATAGTGTCCAATGTACTTGTTCATATGATTATGCTGTTGAGATAATTGATCTATATTGTTGAGCTTAATATGATGTAAGATGCCATATTATTGACTCTTGTTTTGCTAGCTAGTTGCTATGTTGATGCCTATGCATGTTGTATGTGATGTTTAGGGATTGCATGCTTGAACCCTGCATTGTCGTAGTTTTGGTTTTTTGAGTATCCTCACTAAGCTTCTAGCTTACGCTCTCATTTTTCGACAATGCAGATCAATAGCGCGGTGTTAGCAAGGAGCAAGGCGAAGGGGCATTCCAAGCTTGTAGTTGCTCAAGTATAACTTAGTAAATAAAGTAGTAGTTTAGCAATGGGGCTGCTATGCATTTTGTATGAGCGTTGTATGACTCATAGATGTTGGTGTTTATGTTTTGCTTGGATTGTAAACCATGTTAAGTCTTGATGAATGCTTGTGTTGATGAGGCTATGCCTTGGATGTTTATGTTGCTTTTGGTTGTGTATGCAAACCTTAAATGTGAAAACATGTGCCATTTGGCTTTTTGAGCTTTTAAGCATGCCTATATATGCAATACCTATCTTTATGTGAATGCCATGATGTATATGCCTTAATGTCCATCTAGACCGATCTATATGTTTGCTCTTGGTCGTGCAATGTTGTATGAGTGCCTGTGTGTGGTTATGGGAGTCTTGAAATGCATTTAGAGTTGAGTTCCATGTTGTTTTGTTGCGTTTTAATGTCTTGTAGTGCAGGGCGTATCGATACGCCTAAGGGCCGTATCGATAAGGTCCTACACTTTGGGACACAGAATCGGCAAGGGGTACCGATACTCGAGGGTGTATCGGTACGCCCAATGCGCACTAGAATTCTGAGATTTTGGTGAGACTTTGGCGTATTGGTACGGTGTCTTAGCGTATCGGTACGGGTTTATCTCGTTGACCACGAGATGTTGATCGAGAAGGGCGTATCGATACGTTCAAGAGTTGTATCGATACGGTCTTCCTGCGTTGACTGAAGGGTGTTGACCTTGGTCAAGGCGTATCGATACCCTTGATTGGTGTATCGATATGGCCTGCCCAGTAAGTATAAAATGGACTGTTAACTCGTTTTTGGGGTTCGGTTGTACATCTTTCTCGATGTTTTCCGTTGTCGTGATCACGTAGGAAGTAATATGCCTTTAGACAAGATTAAATTAAAAGAAATTTTCTAGGGTTGCTAACCGAGGGGGAACCTTAACGGGTTTCGCTTCGGTTTTCCCCGTGTAGCCTACTCGGACCGGTCATCCGGCCAGACCGGGACGAGGAGGTTACATTTGTTGGTATCAGAGCCTGAGGTTACCGAGACCTCGGGCAGATAAGTGAGGTAAGCTTGATGTGTTAAGCAATTGACATGTTTCGGTGTATGCTTTGCCATGACTCCTTGTTGTTTGATCGTTCTTATGGTGTTTGGAAGCATGATTGTTGTGTTTGATGTGGTGTCAAGTGCCCATTGCTACTATTACTTAATTTAAAAGGGTTTTGTAAAGGAAAATACTTGAGCACAGTTGGACCCTTACCTTTGCTAACTTAATCCTTATCTGTTGTTTGTTGTAGTTACTATCTTGTTAGTTGTATCATGAGACCACGAGGGAGGCCTATGATGGTTCAGCCGGAACCACGGGCACAAGCTCCGGGGATTGAGCAGATTGATGGGGCACAGGCTCTTCAACCTCCTCCACCTCCTCCTCAACAAGAGGGAGGTGAGGCGGGAGCCGAGGGCGTAGGACCTCAAGTTGGCCAAGGGCCAGCCGGAATATATTTAGCTCCCCTAGTTCAGGCGATAGCTGGGGCTTTCCAGGCTGCAGTGGCTGGGGGTCAAGCAGTGGCACAACTCCAGGGAGAGGGTACTGGTTTGCCATTAGAGAGACTCCGCATTTTGGGAGGTGAAGAGTTCAGAGGGTCGACACCGGAGAGGTCTGAGATGTGGTTAGAGAAGACCGTCCGTATCTTGCCATAGATGGGATGTACCGGGAGACGCAAGCTAGGGTGTGTTGAGTCCTTGCTTCAGGGTGATGCCTACACTTGGTGGGTCGCCATCACTACGGGTATGTAAGAGGTTGAGATCACTTGGGAGTTCTTTGAGTCAGCATTTCGTAAGAAATATCTTGGTCCTCGATATCTCGATGAGAAAAAGAGGGAATTTATGACTTTGCTTCAGGGGAGTATGACTGTGACAGATTATGAGATCAGATTTGTCAGGTTGAGTCAGTATGCATCCGAGCTTGTTCCTACTGAAGTGGAATCTTGTAACAGTTTCCGCTATGGGTTGAATGAAGAGATCAAGAGGTACACCTTGGCTTCTGACTATACAGATTTTGATGTCTTGGTCGCTAGGGCCAAGGACTTGGAGCACAGTTTGGGCTTGACCAAACGATCTGGTGGTTCTAGTTCTTGAAAGAGATCTAGTGACTTTGATAGAGGTGATGCCAAGAGGCATCAGGACAACCGGCATCACTATGACCATAGACGTGGTGGAGGTGACCACGGTAGGGGCCAACAGGGCCAGATGACTGGTGGGAGGTTGCCCACATGTGCTAGTTGCGGGAGGAATCACACCGGTGAGTGTTGGGGAAATTTCCACTCATGTTGGGGCTGTGGAGCTAGGGATCATGTTAGGCGTGACTGTCCATATCAGGTGGGACAGGCACCAGCTCAGGCTCCTGCTAGAGCCAATGACTTTCAGAGAGGTCGCGGGCACGGTAGAGGTAACTTCCAGCCAAGAAATGATGGCCAGAGGAACATAGCACATGTAGTTGCAGTCCAGCCAGAGGGCGGAGGTCAGGCCAGAGTTTACGCTCAGCGTGGGGATCAGTATGACACAGATGTGATCGCATGTAACTTCTCGATACAGTCTTTGGGTTTGCTTTCTTTGATTGACTCCGGGTCTACACATTCTTATATTCTGAGTGAGCATGCAAAGTTGTTGAAATTGCCTTGTGAAATATTAGAGGTAGGAGTTAGTGTTACTAGATCCTTTGGGGACACGGTAGTAGTTAGAAAGATGTACATAAGGTGTCCGTTGATGGTTCAGGGACATGTGTTTCCAGTGGATATGATGGAGCTACCCTTTTATGGCTTTGATGTGATTCTGGGTATGGACTGGCTCACTGAGCATAGAGCTAGGATAGACTTCGAGAATAAGAGGATTTCTTTGAGGCTCGCAGATGATTATGAGATAGTGGTGATGGGTGAGAACGTGAAGTTCTTATCCAATGTAGTTTCAGTTCTAGAGGCTAAAAGGTTAGTTGAGATGGGTTGCGAAGCATATTTGGCCTATGTGATGAACCCAAACATGAGTGAGGTTAGACCTCAAGACATCCGGACAGTGTGTGACTTTCCTAGTGTGTTTTCGGAAGAGTTGCCGTGTTTACCACCTGATAGAGAGGTAGAGTTTACGATA